>CAUYLG010006308.1:0-72988 GCA_963573385.1 Cacajao melanocephalus | reverse complement strand
ATTGTGGAAGGCACTTTGGATATTCCTCAAGGATCTGGAACCAGAAATACCATTTTACCGAGCAATCTCATTACTGGGTATATACCCAAAGGATTATAAATCATTCTACTATAAAGACACATGCACATATATGTTTATTGCGGCATTGTTTACAATAGCAAAGACTTGTAACCAACCTGAATGTCCATCAATGACAGACTGGATAAAGAAAATGTGGCATATATACACCATGGAACACTATGTAGCCATAAAAAAGGATGAGTTCATGCCCTTTGCAGGGACATAGATGAAACAGGAAGCTATTATTCTCAGAAAACTGTCACAGGAACAGAAGACCAAACACCACACGTTCCTACTCACAACTGGGAGTTGAACAATGAGAACACGTGGACACAGGGAGGGGAACAACACACACTAGGACCTGCCGGTGGGTGGGGGATAAGGGGAGGGATAGCAGCAGGAGAAATACCTAATATAGATGACGGGTTGATGGGTGAAGCAAACCACCATGGCACGTGTATATTTATGTAATAAACCTGCATGTTCTGCACATGTATCTCAGAACTTAAATTACAATAAAAAATAAATACATAAATACATATGTATATACATACAAACATACAATAGAAGAAAAGAATTCAACACAGGTGACAGGCAGAGAAAATTAAAATAATAGCTGTGTCATTTTATAGTTGCATATAATTTTATATTGCTAAAGTTTTTGAAACTTTATGCCTTTTGTTAAAGTTGTTATATAAACTATAATCCACAGGACTATTTTGAGGGTTTAACAAATAAATATTTTAAATATCCAATCAAAGATTCATATTTAATACAAATGTTTCATCTTAATTCTCTTTCGAGACAATACAAATAGATGAGTTAATCTTTTTTTTTTTTTTCTTTTTTTGCTAAAGAGACTGGGGACAGGGTATCATGGTTTTTTGCTCATGTCTTACAAGGTGAAATCAGAGTTGTCTATTACTGTCATTGCAAATGAGGCTAAAAATTCTCTGCTAACCTCACCAGTTGTTGGCAGAATCAAGTTTTTTACAGTTGTAGGATTGAAATTCCCGTTCGCTGTCTGTCTGTCTTCTGGAAGCGACTCTCAACAACTAGAGAACTATTACCTGAGGCCAGCAGTACACAGCATGTCTCTGGCACTTCACCTTCTTTTAAAGGGTTCACTTGATTAATTCAGGCCCATGTTTTCCTTTCAATGAACTCAAAGGCCACTTATTAGGGACTTTAATTACATTTTCAAAAAAACTTTTCTTCCATAAAATATAAGAGTAAGAGTAGTACCCCATTATATCCATTCAGGAGGAGGGGATTCTACAGAGTGGAAATCTTAGGGAATTTGGGGCCCAAATATGAAATTGTCTTCTGGCAGAATAGGATTTCCAAGTTCCTTAAGTTTCTGTGGTTGTAACTTGTTAAAACAAGACCTGAAATGGGGTGAAAGGTACTGCTTTCCTTTCCTTCTTCCTGTGTGACAACCCTGGTTTTCCGTTCTGACTTTGCAATATCAGGCTAAGTTAGATTACTGTTTTATTGACAGGAAATAAAGGCAGCCTCTACCAGACCTGGTCTCTTTCTGTTGTATGTACCACGCACTTGATCTGCTCCCTACAGCCTGCTCTTTCAGTTCCTTAGGCTTTTCTTTTATTATCATTCATTGACAAACCATAATTGTATACATTTAAGGGGTACAATGTCATGTGACATACATCTACTATGTAGAATTATTAAACAAAGCAAGCTAATGTATCTGTCACCTAACTTGCTTTTTTTGTGTGTGTGGTGAGACATTTCAGATTTACTCTTAGTGATTTTGAAATGTACATTATTATTGACTATAGTCAGCCTGCTGTGCATTAGGTCTCAAAACATATTGTCTAACTAAAGCTTTTTTCCCTTTGACCAACAAACCCTCCCAGTCCAGCCTCCAGTAAGAAACATTCTACTCTCCACTTTTGAAATTCTGATTTTCTTTTTAGATTCCATATATAAGTGAGATAATGTGGATTTGCTTCTCTGTGTCTGGCTTGTTTTGCTTAGCATAGGGTCCTCCAGGCTCACTTCTGATGTTGCAAATGATAGAATTTTCTTTTTTAAGATTTCAAATTATTCCACGTGTATATATGTCACATTTAATTTATCCAGCCATCTTTCAATGGACAATTCAGTTGACTACCTATTGTGGCTATTGAAAATATACCACATAGAAAATGAGAGTACAGATATCTCTTTGTGATATTGATTTCATTTTCTGTGAATATATACCCAGAAATGGGATTCTTGGATTATACATTCTACTTTTATTTTCTTTTTGGGGATCTTCACACAGTTTTACAAGGTGCTTTTACTAATCTGCATTCCCAATAGCAGTGTACAAGGATTGCCTTCTCTCAATATCCTGGCCAACCCTTAGCTTCACCTTGACAGGTGTGATGTGATATCTCACTGTGCTTTGGGTTTGCATTTCCCTAAGGATTAGTGATGCTGAGCATTTTTTTTTTTTTTGTAAATCTGTTAACTATCTGTGTGGTTTGTTTTGAGAGTGACTGTTCAGATCCTTTGCCCATTTTTAATTAAATCCATTTTGCTGTGCAAAAATAAGAATACTGCATTAAAAAAAAAAAGCCTCATGGAATTCCTAACATTATTTGCTATAGATAGTTCACAATTTAAAAAATTCACAATTTAAAAAAACTCAAGTTAGTGAAAAATGTAAGAGAATCAGACAATTTTCCAGTTATAAATTGCTTACCAAGGTAATATTATATAGTTAAATGACTAATGATTTCAAGTTTTGTTTGCCGTTGCTTAACATAGTCTCATTGTTGACCACCATAAAATAAATATGTGATTAGCCAATGACAAAAGTGAAAAGTACCCAAGTTCTCTCATCTTGTGAAATCAAGGAAATAAAAAATAAAAATGGGTAAAATCATCAGTAAAGTTAGTGGTAAAAGTGAATTTAGAACACCAGCCTTCTAATTATTGATTCTACTTTATTCAACAATTAAATACTATTTAGCAAGTGTTTTTATAAAATGTATGCTTGAACTTTCTAAATAACTACTCTCTCTTACCTTCTCTAACATAAGACTTCTCCCTGATTTAAAATTTTAAATGGCAAATAATTTTCTCTATTTCCAAAGAAACTCAGATTTTCTAGGCAAGCATCACTTGTTTTACTAATGAGGAAATTATTTAAAGATTGGACATTTGTATCCATAGCTCCTTGTTTGTCTTGATTTGCATATAATTTCAATATCGTACGTAGCATTAATGAAATAACTTAGATCACTTTTTTTTTAAAAAAATTAATCCATATATTTTTTCTCAGTAAAATTTTGTGAGGTTAGTTATAACAAAGTTTGTTTCTCTGAGTTATGTGAGATATATTATCCTTGTTCAGTGATGGTTAGCAATGTTTTAAAAACACTCAGCTATTGATGGTTTCATCAAGAGCAGAATTATTTAATAAACTTTGCAATTCTTGATTTCGGTGTTAGAACTGTTTTCCCTGAAGCATTTCTCAAGGTAAAACCAGCTTGCATTCTCATTATTCTCCAGCTCATCTTATTGCAGTAAAAAAACAAATATTATTGAATTGGAAAGGGGACTGAAAATAAACAGTGAGAAAATATTTGTTTCTCCAGATGTTCTAGAAACACAACTTTCTCCCATGTTTCTCCACTAAGCACGTAAAATCTGGTATTTTCTAAGTCAACAAATGCCTACTCTGAATTGGGGAAAAAGCAAGTAAAATATATGAATGGCACACTCAAACTCATTAAAGTAATATTATTTGTGATTTTTGAGGTAACCATGTTCAGCTTTCCTCAAGATGAAGACTGGCCTCTCCAAATTGCTGGGAACGTGTGGCAGCATTTGCGACAGCATGTACTTTCCGGTGTGAATAAGAGATTGGTGAGACAATGGATCTAGCGAAGCTAAACTCTATAAAAGAAGGACAATGCTCAAATGTGAGAGTCACTTAGGATAATGAATCACCTTACTTAGCCTGGGACTGATGAGACTCCCGGGACACAGAAGTTTATGTTTTAAAACCAGGACAATCTCTGACAGCTATCTTCATTTTCCTGAGACCTGAGGGGTAGCTAGATCACAGTACTTTCAATACTAAACCTAGGACAGTCCCAGGCAAACTGAGATGAGTCGATCACCCAGAACAAACACTAAGTCAAGGGACCCCAGAGGTTCTATAAAATTCAGGATTGCAAAGTCAAAAATGCAGATGATGTAAATCAGGGTATACGTGACCAGGTAATAAAAAGGGTGTAAGGTGAGATGATAGTCTTGAGTTAATTACCACCATCCCTAACTGATTTATTGTCTGGTTATATGTATTAGAAAATGAATGAATGAATCAGGATATAGTAATATGTCTGTCTTCCTAGCCTGACTGTACCAACTATTAGCTTTGAAGGTTAGGGCAAGTAACTTCAGTTATCTCAGCCTCAAATTTCCATTTATGATATGGGGCTAAAACTTCTATTGTGCAGATATTTTGATGAGCATCCAAACAGATTTTTTGAAATAGAGCTGTTATTGTTATTTTTATTTACCTGACTTAAGGGATAAGAACTATAACAGAATACAGAAAGGACATCAGCATGTCATTATACCTAGATTCTTAATAAAATTGTCAATTTTCCTATTTATTTAGTTACTCAATTTAAATGATTTGATGACATATTCTTAAATTGACATATCAGTGAGTGCATTCAGAGGTCTCTTAAAATATCAAATATCAATTAAAGTATTCAGATATTCTGATTATTGTATGCAAAGGAGGTAAATGTTGCAGAGTATATAGATCTTCACTAAAAAATTAGAGATGCTATGACAATTAAACATATGTATTCAATATTGGAACTTCGATCTAAAATATCTTCCAAAATATCCTCTTTTCCTCTTGGAGCTTTTCATATTTTAGAGACAAAATGCAAACATTGATATTTAAAGCTTTTTCAAAGATATACTACCAATTAAAGCAGGAAAGTAGTAGTTAATTGATTGCTTTTTGACCTTTGAGAACTAATTTAGGAGATAAATATGGCTGCCAATTAAAGGCTCAAATCCAAATAAAACAGTTTTTTAAAATCTTCTATTTTCAAAAGTTTAAAAAGAAAATCATACTGGTAATTATAGGGGAAAGGGATTGCTTTTAGATTTAATAGGGGATTTAGAGATTGCCTTGTCCATTAAAAGAAGCACAGACTAGAGAAATGTCATACCCTAAATCAGTTAGGTCCTTTCTCTGAGTTTTGTAACTTAAATCAAGTTTGGGAACAAAAAATAATAATTCACTTTTAGTATTGTTAAAAAAAACTACTGTCTTTAAAAATATATATTATCCTGAATTGAATTACTTTGACTAACTATAGGTAATAAATAAATGGAAGGTCCACATAAAATGGAAAAGATAAATGTTTATTGTTTTGTAATACTTGTTAATATAAACCACATTATTGTCGGCTATTTATTTTTTCCTTCACATACCACCCACAATTAAAAGAAGAAATTATCTTTCAATGTATATAGACTATTTTCCGTTTGAAGGTAACATTTCCCAATGAGAAATAGTGTTATATAATCTGCCTAAATAAAAAACTACTGTTTTCATCAAGGTTTGAGGTTCATAATGTAAATAGTGTGTTGGGGAATGGAGTGAAGCAGGGGAGGGGGGTGAGTTCTTAGAGCAGATATGATCCTATAAGAGATTCGTATTAACATCCAAAGAGTCGAGATGGTTGCTAATTGTTTTCCATATAACCAGCAATTTTGCTTGGGAAAACTGGTTGAGGAAATACAGTGTTGATGTAAGGAAAACATGAGCCACTGAAAAGTAAACTAAAAGATCACAATAAAAAATAACTAGGAGCTTGGGACTTTAGCCCATAAAATAAACAGTTTTGACATGACCTATCGGATTGAACCAATTCCGTGATTGGTATGCTGAAGAAAAATAATAACAGTAATAATAAACAGAATCTTTACTTCTGAAATCTCCCATATTAGAGTCAGAGTTTGTGGTGAGATAGAGAAAGTCAGTCAAATTTGCAGGTCCCATTGATTCCAATTTCCTTATATCATCTTATGTCTTATGAATTTCCAATCTCTTTGCAGTAACCAATTCTCATTTTCACTCTATTGCTTTCCAAAATAGAATGCTACTGTTCTATTCTATAGGTCATGATGTTGATTCAGAAAAGGTGTTAGAGCAATGACTGACTTCAGACCTGTAATATACGTAGCACAGTGACAGGTGGCTGAAGTACAAAAGCCACTGCATGATTCTCACAGTCTTTTCTATCTAAGTCATGCCCTCTGTTGCCTGGCTTACTTCCTTACATATTATGCTTGTGCTCTATTCCAGCCACTCTGTATTCTCAGCCACACAGAGCATGCCTCTATCCTTTGTTTATGCCAGTTCCTCAACTTGAAATATCTCTTTATCACCTGTCAATTTAACCCTGAAGAAACAACTCACCTGCATTTTTGTCTATACGTATGTATTGTTCCCCATGGTAGAGATGTATTGATTTTTATAAATCTGTAATAACACCTTCTATAATTTTCCTAATATTATAGCTAGGCATGAACTTGTTGGTTTTCCCAGACTGTGAGTTCCTTGGGCATTATGACCATAGTCCTAAATTTATCTGCTATATGTTTCATAATGTTTGACCTAGATTTAAGTTTAATACATATTTACTGACTTTAAATGTTAGCTAAGCAGGCTTTAAACCAGACCTGGCAGTGTAGGTGGGGGAAACATAAGGCATTTGAAAATACATATTCTGAGAAGGTTTTCCACCAAGAATGTTGTCCTAATTTTGAATACAAATCAGTGAAAGTCATACTTCACTTTATCATTTCTGTGAACACAAATTAAATCTATTATACATAGTTACAAAGTTAAAGTCACTGAATTACTGCACATTGCCATGCTTCTGCAAAACTGTGTCTTTTCAATTTTTAAGGAAAATAAGATACAAGGTCACTCTTTATACTATGTGTTAAACAGAAGCATTTGAAGCCACATATGATTTTAAATATTTTCTTCTATGTAACTGATGGGGTATTTGAAAAGCCTCACTTGATTGTTAAATAAAGATATGTTTTCCTCTTTCTCTATTAAATGGTATTTTGTCCTTGTAACATTTTTCTATAAGGCATTAGCTTTCAGCAGTTGTCTCTTATCAAAGGAGACAAAGCTTTCAACTTAATTGAATTTGAAAAGTACGAAGATTGAGCTGACTTACCAAAATGTGTGTGGTGGCTTTAAAAAAATAAACAAAAATGGATGAAATTGGCTTGCTGGCTAAAATATACACATTGAAAAAATGGCATAATAAAAGGACAATTTAATCAAAAATAAAAAAGTCAACAAAAATGAAATTATATACACAATAAAATGTATGAAAATGAACTTAACTTCTTTAGATCTTAAAATACCCAGCTATATATACAGTCTCTAAAACATTCTAAAATAAAATATACATTAGAGATTCCATCAATGTAGATATTTTTATGTAGAAACATTTGTTAATGTGAAACTCCCCCAAAAACATTGCAAATGAGTAGAATTAAAAAGAAAGAAAAAAAGGATTGAACTAAAGGAGAGAATGAGGAAAACACCCATTAAGCATGGTATCTAAACTATCCTGATGGCACACACTTGTTTTGTACCAATTTTGCCATAATGTGTATGACTTTGGCCAAGTTACTTCAAATTCCTAGACCTCACAATTGCTTAACAACTAAATTAAATGTCTTCCCAAACGAAAGTGTCTATGTTCTCCATTCCACAAATTTAATCCTAATGGAAGTTAATGAAAGGCTTAGGGAGAGGGGGGTCTGTTTTTCTCTGGTAGGCATTTTTTAATTGTTTTTTTTTCTTTCCTTTCTTTTTTTTTTTTTTTTTTTTGTTTGGATCCAGGGGGAAAGGAGCAACAACACATAAAAGGAATGTTGTCAGTCATTCAATAATTAGTTAGTTTTCAGCCAGGTGTGGCGGTTCATGCCTGCAATGCTAGCACCTTGGGAGGCCAAGGTGAGAGAACCACCTGAGGTCAGGAGTTTGAGACCAGCCTGGCCAACATGGTGAAACCTCATCTCTACTAAAAATACAAAGAAATTAGCGTATTTATAGGCTTCGTATTTCATCTAGCTCACTGCAACCTCTACCTACTGGATTCAAGTGATTCTCCTGTCTCAGCCTCTCGAGTAGCTGAGACAGGAGAATCACTTGAATCCAGTAGGTAGAGGTTGCAGTGAGCTGAGATCACTCCACTAAACTCCAGCCTGGTGACAAAGAGAGACTCCATCTCAAGTAAAAATACTACTACTATTACTACTACTAACAATAATAATAAATAAGTTTTCTATGTATGGCCATAACAGTTATAAAGTTACTATTCCTTTCCTGTAAAAATCTTTGTATTTACATATTCTTTGCTTTTGTGTTTTTTTTTTTTCTCCAGTAAACACTTAGAAATGGAATGACTGCATCATATGGTAGGTGAATGTTTACTTTTTAAGAAAGTCCAACTACTTTTCAAGTGGTAATATCATTTTACATGGCCACCAGTAGCATATACAGTTTCAGTTGTCCCACATACTTGCCAGCACTTGGTATGGGTAGCTTTTTAAAAGTTAGCATTCTATGGGTATGAAATGGTACCTCATTACAGTTTTAATTAATTTTTTCCTAATGATTAATAATACCAAACATCATTCCATATGCTTATTTGCCATTAATATATCTTTTTTGGTTGCATTTATTCAAAATTTTGGTTACATTTATTCAAAATATTGGATTTTTGTCTATAATTGAGCTCTATGAGCTATTTTTTGTATACTGGATTTAAGCACTTTCTAGAATAAATATTTTGCAGGTATTTTATCCCACATTATGGCTTGCATTTTCATGTTATTAGCAATGCTTTTCATGGAACTGAAGTTTTTCAATTTGAAGTCGAATTTGTGATTGTTATATTTTTCTTTTTCTTCCTTTTTTAATTTTTTTTTTTTTTTGCCTAATTTAGAAAACCCTTCCCTAAGCAAATGTCACTGTGTTTTTTTCTCCCATGTTATCGTCTAGAAGTTTTACAGCATAGTAGAAATGGTCAAGGTTCATATTTTTTTCACACGGATATGCAATTGTTCTAGCACCATTTGTTGAAAAGTTTATCATTCTCTATTAAATTACCTTGATATATTGGTTAAAATCAAGGTACAATATGTGCTTGAGTCTAGTTAATGTCTCCCTGTTCTATTTCTTTGATCATGATGCATAGCTCTTTAACAATACAAACTGTCTAGATTGTTTTACTTTGTAAATCGTGAAAGCAGGTAGTGTATATTCTCCAACTTTGCTGTTCCTTTTCAAAACTTTGTTGGCTGTATCAGCTTTCTATTACTGCATGGCAAATGGTCAAATCCATCATGGCTTAAAATACTTGTTATTTAACATTTTTCCTTATATCAAGACTCTGAGCAGAGTGTGATTGAATTAACTGCTTAGGATCTTAAAGGTGAAATCAGGAGGTCTGCTAGGGCTGTGTTCTTATCTGGGTCTCAGAGTCCCTTTCCAGGGTCATCTAGATTATTGGCAGAATTCCATACCTTCTGACCGAAGAGCTAAAATCTCTTTTTTCTTGCTGGTTGTCTGGCCATGATGCACTGGCAGCTTCCACAGGCTCCTGTCAGGTTCTTGCCATATGGAGCTCTCTCTGGATCCACACACTCATGCTTCAGATCTCATTCTTCAGGAAGAGCTGAGCTCCTTGGAAGGGCTCACCTGACAAGGTCAGGCCCACCTGGGATAATGTCTCTTGATTTACTCAGACTGAACCGGTATGGGACCTTAATCACACCTGCATAATCCCTAACCTTTTCCCATATAATATGATGCCATTCAAACCATGAAATCTGTCTTGGCTTGGATTATATTCAAGGGATTATCCAGAGGAAGTACACCAAGATGTGGCAATTTGGGGGACCACCTCACAATTCTGCCCATCACAGTTATTCTATGTCCTTTCTATTTTCTTGTAAATTTTTGAATCAGCTTGTCCATTTCTTCAAAAAAATATGTTGAGTATTTAAACTTCTGTTGAATAGACAGATGGATTTCAAGACAATTGATCTTTTAAGAATGTTGAGTCTTGGAATTCATTGGCATCTGATAAATCTCTATTTACATTTACTTAATTTCTCTCAGTAATGTTTTTGTTACACTGTATTTAGATGCATTTGCCAAATTCATAAACATTTAAAAATGATTCTTGAAGTGAAAAAGGATGCACATTTAGATGCACTGTGAATTCTATAGAAAGATTAATACTACTCAAAATACAGGCAAATATAAGGAGGTTTAGGGATTGCTAAAGACCATGAATGAACTGCCTGCAGTGAGCTAAATTTTAGGTAATTTTTTTTCCTGATGATGTAGCATGATTTTGTTTTTGCTTATACTGACCACGATCAGAAAATCTTGAAACCGTATCTCTGAATGTTTATACATACCTCATTTTGCATGAAGTAACTGCTTTATTGTTTAACATCATGTCCACTAAGTTGACCAGTGTTTATCTCAGGCACAGTACCAGATTTGACTTAGTGAGATTTTGTTTGTGTGTGTTGGTGTATGCGTGTGTGTGTTCCTGGTGATAAGGTGGTAGTAAGATATTCCACATCAATCTTTAATGAAGGAGTATTTGGTCTTAGGTAAAGAGCTACTGTTATTGGTAGAGTTGTCCTAAGACAGCTAGCTGTACTCCAAATAGGAGAATGCAAATCATTAACCAAGATCTGTGTAGTTTCAAAACAGAAAGAATTTAGCATGTCAGAAAAACAATGTTACTGGAGCAAGTAAAAATCCAGAAAGAAACGACAGAAATCTAAACAATATAGACAGAGCTACAACCAAGACTACAGGTTCAGATCTGATTTTAGAAGTACTACTGTTAAAACAGAGCTGATACAATAGGGGGGTCTTCTGGATTACTTGAATTCTCTGCTAACCTTGTTGGTATTGACTGACGATAAAGAGGGCAATGAATTTTCTTGTGAGAGTTTACATAATCTCCTGGTCTTGCTGTGTACTGCACATTTGTCATTAGTTGTTTGTTCCTGAATCTTATTTCATCCAAAAAAAAAGTGGTTCATGCCTGTAACGTCAGCACTTTGGGAGGCCGAGGCGGACAGACCACGAGGTCAGGAGTTAAGCCTGACCAACATGGTGAAACCCTATCCTATTAAAAATATAAAAAATTAGTCGGCTGTGGTGACATACACCTGTAATTCCAGCTACTCAGGAGGCTGAGGCAGGAAAATTGCTTCAACTGGGAGGTGGAGATTGCAGTGAGCCAAGATCGCACCACTGCACTCCAGGCTGAGTGACTGAGACTCCATCTCAAAAACTAAATAAAAGCTTACCTCATAGGTTTATTATGAGAAGTAAATAAGAGAATACCTATGACATCAGCATAGGCCATTGCCAATTTTGAGCATTTAATATATTTCAGTTTTGCTCAATGGGGCCTTAAGGGGCAAAAAGTGGATTACATCTCTAAAATCTCCTTTCCCTCTTGACCATTGAATATATATGTTCTAATACATTTTCTGTAAAGAACAAAAAATTGTTTTTCTAGATTTTTGGTATTTATACTTTTTAAACTCAATGAAGATCACATGACCTCAAAAGTACACATTTTCTTTGTTTTCTTCCACCCTTCCTCTGGATAGTACTAACCTAAAGCAAATAAGGATGAGTCTTTTACATTGGTCTTCCTGAATTCAGACTCTGCTTATCTGCATAAATGTTTTTGTTGCTGCTGTTGCTCTTGAAGATGTTTTTTCTATGACTGAATCTTTAGAATGGATGGCAGGAGACATGCATCTGTGACAGTGTTATGTGGTAATTTTTAAAATTTATTTTATTTTTTTTAGGGCTATACATTAAGAAAATGGTAAATTTTGCAAATACAGTGGAACAGCACTGGAGTTGGAGTCAAGATAATTGAATTTTAGATTCAAATGTGCCATTAACTAGATTTTCCACATGACATCAGCTTCATTGGATTTGTTACCCTCTATTAAATTAATTTTGGCCCAAAGCAGCCTCTATATAGTAGTGAACTGCAACCTACCTTAAAATATAAACATGCTGCAACCTAACTTGAGAGTATATTCTTATGACAAGTACCTGACTCTCAAACAATAATAGCAGCCAAACATTCAGCCAATCACAGGCTGCAAATTGCAGCCTGTCCTAAAAACATGTCATAATAAGGCAAACTTCAAACTGTAACCAATCATTTTCCTAGGTCACTTCTGTTCTCCAGCTATAAATTTTCCCTGCCCACATTGTTGAGTGGAGCTCTCTGGAATGTTTTTTGTCCTGAGGGCTATCAGGTTCATAAATCTTTTTGTTTCCTACTCAGTTAACCTCAGTTAAATTTAATTTTTCAAAGGTTTTTCTTTTTAAAACCTCTAATGAATAGAAAAAAAAATACAAACAAAACCAAAAGTTTATGAAACTTCTATTTACAAATATAGTGAGAAGATCAATGAATTCACATTTTGCTTTCACATAATTATTGTAGATATATAAGTATCCATGTCCCCAGAGCCCCATCTCCACAGACTTCTTTACGTTTTTCTGAGAAGTTAATCCTCAGTTTCAATCATCCACTGGCAATGAGGAACCCCTAAAATGTTATTACTGGTCATAAAAATTGGTTGGACAGTTATTTCATTTTTTAAAAAGTGGGTACCACTAGTGTATTATATATTTTTTAAAGTTTTTAAAAGTTAAATACAATATTTTTCTTTTTCTTAATTGAAAAACAGATTTAAATTTATATTTCGGATTTTGAGCAGGATATTTGACTTTACTAAATGGAAACAAAAAGCTGTGGACTATCTCCATTATATGAGGTGAAGCAAGAGATACTCTTTCAATTCTGTAACAAGGTTGTAATAGGGTAGATTCTGGTTTTATTTCCTTACAGAGATTTTTCAGAATGTCTTCAATTCTTTGAGACGTTTGTCTTCTAACACACATATTTGTCAAAACGATGCATAAAAATTGTGTGTTGAAAGAGACAGAGACAGAGAGGGAGAGAAATCCTTCATGTCAGTCACAGATTCCCCTCAATTAGAAAGTGGTTCCTTCTTTGGCAGGAGTGAAAAGACAAAGGTAAGAATTTCACTGAAGCTCTGAGATAGCGTAAATTATACGACAGGAGCACACAAAACGAACTAATACCACTTTCTCTTTTTCCTTCCCTATATTGTTTGCAAGTTTGATCTGTACAATAGTTTCTCCTTATCCTTGGTTTTACTTTCTAAGGTTTCGGCTACCTGTAATCAACTGTGATCTGAAAATGAAACCAGCCAATTGTTTCGTAAAATTGATGTTTATGGTCTCTTTGGAATAAAACTAGAAATTGACCTTCCCAGTCTTAAAACTTGAGAAATTGTATTTGTCTTACAGAGCTCCTTTCTCAAGAAACTGACCGTCAGTCCTCCCAGAAAGTATCAAACAACTGAAACTTACCAGGTCACCACATCTGGACAGTGGGACACCAGACCTCTCACCCATCATGATTGCCTAACTGACGAGCTGCTGCTTGTTGACCACTTCTGCTTCCTTACCTCTCCCTAATTTCTATTTTCCCATATGTAGTTACATTTCTTTCCTTCTATATAACCCCCTAAGTTTAGCTAGTTGAGAAAATGAATCTGAGACTGATTTCGCATCTCCTTGGCTGCAGCACTGGAGTAAAGCCTTCTTCCTGGCCATATGCATTGTTTCACTGATTGGCTTTTTGTGTTGCAAGCACCAGAACCTCAACCAAAACCCTGGTGTTTTAATAACAAAGAAAGTATATTTATATGGCTCAGTATAATCCTCAGTTTCATTGATTCACTGGGAGTCTTGGAACCTATTCTCCATGGATAAGGGGGGACTACTGTACTTTGCCTTTTGGTTCCCCCTGCAATGAAATACAGTCCTTTGCCAGAGATAATTTTTTAAAAGGAAAGATACACCTTGAAGACTTTAAAAAAGTGGAAAAAGGTATTTGTTCTCTGTGCTAATCTTGAACACCAAATTGAATATTCTGACTCAGATCTTTTTGGTTCTTCTTTCTTTAGAGGATGTCAATATTCTTTAAACTACAATAGACATTTCCAATACATGTAGCCTTTTTCTCCTAAGTATATATTTAAAAAGATATTGCAAAGAATTCTTTTTAATCCATTTCCACAATACAGTCTTTGTAGCTAATAACAGTTCTGATGGCAACATGGTGTCTTTTATCTTCAAGAATTCTCAAATGAAATAAAAATACCTTTATTCATTTAAAAATGTTTCATGTAAGTTCAAGTTATTTTTAAAGTTTTTGCATCATGGAAAATATTTTTATCTAAACAAGGATAAAGAGAAAAGTATTATAGACACACTGAGAAAAGAAATTGAAAATATTATTTACATAACTAATTTTAAAAGGAAAATTTAAGATAATGTTATTTAAAATAATTTCATCTAAGAATTTTTCACATTTTTCACCCTATAACCACTAATATATTAATTATAATTATTCTATAAACACTCCAATGAAATTATTTTAAAATATTATAAAAGACAAAATAAAAATATATTAAATATCACATATGACTGTAAATGAGTGGAATGTAATGATTTTTTCAATTGATGTGCTAAGGTAGAGATTTAAAAATATTTATAAATCATAAACCAGTGATTTTTTTCTGATTAAATGAAAATATATAAAAGTTAGCATACATGTTATGTTTGTATACCCAATTGCCATTCTAAAATGCTTGTAAGTATTTGATTACATTAGTTAATTTTCTTAAGGTTACATATATTCATATAATCTTCACAAAGTTATTAATAAAATGCAAGAAAGCAAAAAAACAAAGAAATATTTTATAATCTTCATATACAAACCTAAGTTTGATAAAACTAGGTTTATAATTTTTATTTGGCACATTGTACATGTTTCTAACTTTGACACATGTGAAACAGTGCTAATTTACTGAAAAGAGCTATTGTGAGTTTGTCTCTCAATATTATAAGAAATTTTCATAGTATTTAAATTATTTGTAAATATTTTTATTGATCATTTATACTCCATAAGATGACAAGGCTATAATTCAACTTATCATTCAATTATTATCAAATATTTAGCATATTTTCTATTTTGACTATTATAGTTAGCACAATGATGATCATCTTTGTTCATGCATCATTTTCTACATTTTTCATAATTACCGTAATAAATTCAAGGTGTTTCTCAGAAGAATGGCAGAAACAAATCATATGTAGTATTCTTGATTAGTACTGCAACTTTTTAGTCAATGTTTTTTACTACCAAAAGTGATAAATAAAAGCATATTTTCACTACACCCTTGTCAGTACTGGCATTTCATACGTGTTTGTTTTATTATTGTTGTTATTTAAACAGATAGAATAAAAATGCCATCTTTAACATCATTTAGTACCTTCTTCATAAGTTTTTTAGTCCTCTCAATCATTTGCCTTTCTCTTCTCCTTTGGCCAATCTACTGCAAAGGAAATGAAGATGTTTATTATTGATGAATACAGTTTAAGGTTTAGTCTTATGCATTGACTATCTTTATTGACATTTTAATATTTACACTGATCTTGAATTCTGAGCCACACTTACCAGACTGCTAAAAACATCTACACCATAAGAAAAATCTGATTTCCAAATTAATAAAGAATTAATCATATCATATTTGGATATTTAAGACAATTACTTCTCCTTTTCTCACTTACTATTGACTTATAGCTAAGTAGAAAGTTAAACAAATTGTTCATTATATCCATAAATATATAATGTGAAAATAGAAACATATTATTGAAACAACTAATTGGAACAATTAAAAGTCAGAGATGAGGAAAAAGAGTAAAAAAAAAGATGATGTCACCTTCTTTCCAGGTCTTCACGTAAAGCTTGGTAACAGATTATTGAAGTCTCTAATTCCAAACTCTCTATCACATCTCGATCTTCTACCTTACTCGACACCATTACCAGTCTATTTAATAGGCATTTGTGAGCCATTGAACATGTAAAAGTTACAAAGATGATAAAAGCTATTATGTAAGTAAATGAGAGTCCTATCTAGTTGTACCCAGGCCCACAATCATCTGACTGGTACTCACATGGATTTTTATTTTTATGTCTATTTTCTCTACTAAATGAATACCATGAAAGTTAGGCTCCTGTCTTTTGGTGGCCATATTCTTCACTTTGCCAGCATATTTTTATGTGCTTTCCTTCCACATTCATGTCAAAATCATACTTGGCTTTGAAGGTGTCATATCATTGTCTTCCTGATCCATTTGCCTCATAAATGCAGTCTTCCCTATCCCCATGATTTATGATCACTTCAGATGTGTTCATCTCAATTTATAATACAAGAAATGCATGATAAAATGCTTTGAGAATTACCAGCTCTAGAAGCACTTGGGTCCTATCTAGCAAGTTACCAAAAATGGGTCTCATGGATGAAATCACGGCTGAAGACTCTTCAACATCACCATTGTACTAGAAGCGGAGAAGAAGGAAAACCCCTCAGGAACAAGGTGGTAAGATATCTGTATGGGAGCTAGCTCTGGAAGGTTTATCGATTGTGAAACATGTTTACACATTTCTGAATGCAAAAGTAAAGTTGAAAAAGAGACATAGTTTTGTCTTCTTTAATTCAACAAGCATCAGTTAAGCATCTACTATGTACCTAACAGGTTGTTAGGCTCCAGTTTCTTGGTGGCAAGCAAAATATCTTAAATGCATTTGGAGGAGGCAACCAAGAAAGTAGTAGGGCAATTTTAGATAATGGTAAATGATGCATAGAAAATAAAACTGTGTGATGTGTTCATGTCTGAGATTACATAGTCAGGGAAGATTTCACTGAGAAGGTGATGGTTAAGACCCTCATAAAAAACAGGAGATAGCCCAAACCAAGGGCGTGATTGGGGGAGGTGAGAGGACAGTGTTCCCAGAAGAGAAAAGTGCATGTGCAAAGACCTTGGGGTGAAAACATGCTGGATGTGTTTGAGGGTACAGAAGGAGAGCATGGGTATTCATGAGCATGTGCTGGAACTTTACAAAACATCATGTGAAAGGTAGGCTGAGACTGCATCTTATCAAGTATCACAGCCATAAGGAACAATAATTATGCTTTAACTCTAATGACAATAAGAAGCCACTAGAATAGTAAACAACAGCCTATTGTGACTAACAGTTTTCTCTCTCTTTTTTTGTAAGTGATTTCTCCCCTCACATTCTTATTCTCCGAACTTCCCACCAGAGACACAAATACTTTTTGGCTGTAGATGTGACTCAACTTTTTTTTCTCTCTCTCCCTTTTTCTCTCCTTCTGCATTATGTTTGTGTGTACATACATATGTATAATATTTAATTATGTTTTATGAGATACTTCCGTGAACATGTTGCACATTCTACAAATATACAAACTAAAATATTTATATATGTTCAAGCAATAAAGTTTATAGACAGCTGAGATAATAATAAAACATCATCTAAATGGTGAGAGATATTTTAGAATAAACACCAACACTACAGGTAAAAATTCAAAACAAAGCAAAACAAAACAAACAAAAATCCCCAGAAATTTCAGTCAATGTTTTTTTCATTGATGTTTTGTTTTGTTTTGTTTTGTTAATGCTACAGTTTCAGTTCCTGGGAAGGAAGACTGGGCAGTGATGCATTCTTAGCAAGACTCACATGATTCCTTGGGAGTTCTGAAGATGTGATGACTCTTTAGATCTGTGTCAAGTTGGAACAAGAGGGTCTGGACTCTGTATCTCTACATGAGCTAGTCATTGGATTGAGGCTAATTAGGAAAAGAGATAGACTTCTGAGCAAATCAATTACTGAGGAGAGTTTACAGGTGGGAACTGCGTGTCAGCGACGTCAGCAGCAGCTGTGAATACAAGCCCTTCATTCCCGAATGGGGATCTGGGTAATATATCACGGCCTCCACTCTACTCCACTTAATCTTCATGTATTTCTTAAACTTTATAACTGATCTCAAAATTATTTCTGAAACCACCTAAGATCTTCTAAGTGGTAATGGAAAATGACCCACCAAAGATGTCCACATCCTAATCCTAGGGACCTATGAGTATGTTAATTTACATGGCAAACGGGAATTTACAAAAGTAAATTCTTAAAATCTTTAAGATTATCCTGGATTATAAAGACAAAATTTCTTATATGTAGTTTCTTATATGACTGAAAGTGATACGGGTGACTTGAAGTCAGAAAAGGAGATATAACCACAGAAGCAGAGATGAGAATGATGCTAATTGCTGGCTTTGAAGATGTAAGGAAGCCATGAGCCATGGATTGTAATCAGTCTTCTTCCTAATGGACAAGGGATTGATTCTTTCCTGGAAACACCAGAAGAGAATACAGCCCAAGCAACAATTTGAGAGAGCAACAAGCTCTGTGAGAGCAACAAGCTCTGTGAGACCCACAGTGGACTTCGGAACTCTAAGATAAGACACTTGTATTGACTTAGCCCACTAAATTTGTGGTAATTTGCTACAGCAACAATAGGAACCTAATACACCCCTCAAGAATAGCTTTTCATCTTTTGGGGGTCTGTTTTTCCATCATGTCCTGCTTGTTACTCTCATGCTCCATTCTTCCCAGTAGAATCTAAATCAACCCTGTTTACTCATGTTAGCAAAAAATCCAGTTTTATCCTTGGATCTTTGAAAAATAGGTGAGGGGAGGATAAGATATTTGGGGATTTTGTCAAAATCTCACAACTTTTATGCAGGTATCTCACACATGTGAATTACATCCATGATATATATCGTGGGGGGGCAATCAAGGTATTAGTTAATACATTCAACCCATCAAGAGGAATTTGTTATATCTATACTATATGCCAGGATCTATACTAGACATGGAAGGTATAAATTAAGCCAAATAGAAACGTACTTACAGCTTTAGTGTCTATTGGAGAAACCAACAATCTTTTAAATGCCTGTTATAGTACAGGAATAACAAATGTTATATATAGAAGTAGATCATGCTATGAATATCAATAACCAGGGAATTTGTCACAAAAAGCAGGACAGCTTAAAAGAGGAAGTGAGGATTAAACAAAGATCTGCTGGAAATTGAGGAGTTAGGTAGATAATGAAGTAATAAGAGTGTTCCAAGGAAGAGGCATGTTAAAGATTTTGATCCTTATTCTAACGCTAATAAGAAAATATTGATGTCTTTAAAATAGGGGGGGCATGATTTCACATGCATTGTGAAATGTTCATTCTAGTTTAGCTGGAGGGATTAGAATAATAAAAGCCTAATTAGGAAACAACTTTAAAAATCAAAAATTGCATTATGATAGTTGCACTAGGTTGGTGGTAGTATTCAGGCAGTTAGGAGGAGGTTGGCAGATTGAATACGGATATTTGCAAGCTTTGATGGTAGAGAGAAGATACCCAGCACTACGCTTGTTCTATTTGCTCCCGGGGATTCACTCTCCTGTCTTCTCTACCTTCCCCTCATTCATGAGAGGTTGACCTGTGCGGATCACATCAAAAACTGCCTTGTCTTTTGTTTCTGACTGGGTCCCGGTTAATAGAAAGCATCAATAGGAAAACAGAGGATGTAAGATAATCAGGTATGGCTATGTATTCCTCTGGTTACTGCCCTGCAGGGTCACCTTGGAAGGCTGCATTCTCACCCAAAATTACTGCTTCTTTCAAGGTGGCAGGTCTGCAAGACTGTCCATATAGATTCCAGAGACGTCTTTGTTGCAGAGGTCATAAAGAGCTCAACAAGACAGTAGTCTTGTTGCTCATGGTAGCACTATACCCTGTCCACCCATCATAAAGACTCCCATAATTAATATATTTTAGAATTATTTTAAATACAAGTGCCATGTGTTTCCAACTGGTACCCTGACTAGCAGAATGAGTAAGAGAGATTAAATGTCAATAATGACTCATAGGGTCCTGGCTATATGAGGATTGAGAATGGTGTAATTCACTGAAATTATAAATACAGAAAGATTAATATTTAAGAGAAACATCATGACTGAATGAATTCTGGAAATGTTGAGTTATGACTTCCTTTTACACATCCAAGTAGATATGCTAAGTAAACCATTGGTCATATCAGACCAAAGCTAGGCAAGAAATCAACACAGAACTTCCCGTTAACTATCAATCATGCCAAAAGAGGTCTAGAAAGGAAATGGAGGCAGGGTGCTAGCAGGAAACTGGCTTGTGAAGAATCTAATAAGACAATCTTAGTCTTCAAGAAGGCGATTATTCCTTCTGCTCAACTAAAGTTTAAGCTTTCTGTGGGACAGAAATATGTCTGTTTTTTCCTAATGCTCATCTTTCAGTTGTGTATATTTGTTATATTCATGCTACTTATAACATAGAAGCAATCCCCTAACACCATGTCTAACATAAAGTAGTTGCTGTGTAAGTGCCATCTGAGTAAATGACTTTTGTATTACGTGTGGATTTTAATTATCCACAGTACAAGAGAACATGAAAAACATGAAGAAAGCATTCCAAATAACGCCCAACAGACTTAGCAACGATTTTAAATGTGCCTTTAGTGTTCTGTTGGAGAACATTAGCTTGTTTTTTTTGCCTACACTGCCATTCCATTCGGAACAATCGCATAAAGGAATTTAATCTTGGTCCAAGTTTTCAGTCCTCAGCTGAAAGCTGTAAATCTTTAAAGTTCAAATTTCCTAATTTCACATTAAGAAATTAAATACTAGAGCCATGAAGTGACTTGTCCACAGAAATACAGTGAGTTACCAGAACAGGTAACTTTAAGAATGTAAATCTCTGAACATTCAATCTAAGCACTTGTTTTCATTTAAATTTATTCCTGTTTTTTTTCTTTTTTAGTTATGTGATATTGTTGTATTTTCTTTTGATAAAATGGAAGACAGAAAACTACAAAAATAAATTTAAAATCATCCTTAAACACACTAACAAATTCAACAAATTGTGAAAGGCAGGATAATGCCCCTCCACAAAAGATGTTCATGACCTCATCCTAGGGGCCTCTGCATATATTATCTTAGATGGCAAAAAGGACTTTAAAGATGTGATTATAATTAAGGACCTTGAGATCAATTGTGCTGAATTATCAAGATGGGCTCAATAGAATAACAAGCATCATTTAAACTGGAAGAAACATGTGGAAGAGAAGTCAAGGTTAGAGAGAGATTTGAAGATCACAGGTGGTAGCTTTGAAGATTTCCTTCATGTTCTCATGACCCAGGAAGGCAGATGGCCTTTAGAAGCTGAAAAAGGAGAAGAAACAGATATTCCCATAGAGCTCTGAACAGCAACGTAACCCTGCTGACACCTTGATTTCAGACTCCACACTTCCAGAATGGTCAGATAATTCACCTGTGCTGTTTTATGCCATGAAATCTGTAGTCATTTTTTATGGGATCAACAGAACATATATCTTATTATATATATATATATATATATATATGTTATTTATATATGTTATATATATATAGTTATCCACAGTGTAATCACATCATACAAATATTTAAAAGTGGAGAAACTTTCCTGCTACAGAGAATCAGAGAGCTGTTGTGTCAAAGACAAAAAAAAACACTACCGTTTAATTTCTTGGTGTATAGCCTTCTATTCTTTTAAAATTAAAAGACATTTTTCAGAACTAGAAATATTTGTTAGTTATACTTTTATAAGAATTATTTATGTAAGTCATTTATGTAACTATTATTTTTGTAATTTTTCATTTAATTTGAATTTTATTATATAACTAGATTTCTACATAGTTTATGCTAACAAATAATGTATTAAAATAATTTCATTTTTCCAGAAAGTTTATAACCAAACCTAAATATCAAGTAAATATTTGCTTACAGTGAGAAGAAATGTTTATTTGTGTTTTAGCCTTAGTTAGTCTTTTAAACCATCTGAAATATATTACGGTCCATAAAAGAGACAAGATATTTGTTTTTCCAAATTTTCAAAAATATTTTCTTGTCCTGTCGTTATTAATTTACAGTGCCACTTTTATAATATATTAAACAGATATACCTGGCTATTTTAAAAAAGAATATTTATTCTGCTCTATTAATATATCTTTTTATATTTTGGACAGTGTTTTATTGTTTATAAGTACTTTTCTTCACTATATCTTTCTACATTTGGCAATGCAACATTTAGCTTTCATTGTTCTTTTTTGTTCATATTTTTGCTGTTTTCACATCTTTATGAATTTATATATACACAAATACATTATGCAACAGCAATAAAGATTTCAATGAATTATTTTAGATATAAAAAAATTTAATTTAGAGAATTGCCATTTTAATAACATGGCATTTTCCTATTCATGAACTAGGAATATTTCTCCATTTATTTGTCTTTTATATCCCTCAGTAATGCTTTATACTTTTTTCAGAAAAAAATTGCACATTCCTTATTGAATTTAACCTAGGATATATTTTATTTTTAGATCTGTTATGTATGATAGCTTATCCTTCCTGTTATCATTACAGAACATAGACAATGTAATGATACTCTATACTGACTTGTCAACGATTCCCAAGTTGAACTCTCTTATTGCTTCTAAAAGTATTCTGTTGGGCATCATGGGTTTTGGCCATTCTTTCAAATCTTTATGCAAATATGTTCATATGCTTTGCCTAGTCATAAGCAATTAAATATTTTGAAAATTGTACTTTTGGTAGCAATAGAACCAGAATACTCCGACCTGTGATATCTGTCAGGCATCCATTGTAAGTATAGAATATTATTATAGTCCATAAGTAATAAATGTTTGGTGTGTGACTTAATGTATTCCACGGTTATTTCCAAGGTTATCTTGTATGTTTTGGTACTGTAAACCAAATTAAAGCAAGTGTTTCCAAATTAAAGCAAGTGTTATTTCTGAATGCTAGACTAAATGTGAAGGCAAAATGTTGTCTTATATACCGTAATCTTGATTCAACATACTTCTGCCTGTTGATTCACTTATCAGTTTTCTAATATGAGGTTCAATCAAGCTTAATGCTTGTAGAAGTCACAGAAACTAAAAGTAAGCAGTAATCTTGTGTCTAAATCTGAAGAGTCATAAATAGTGCCAAATCTCATCACACTAGTAATGCTAGCATTTTTTCTTTAAAATGATAGAAGTCTCCTCTAACTGACTTGTACAATAGAGCAATATCAATGTTATATTTTTTAATGTTTTTTATGTAAGCAGCACTATCATATAATGCATTACTAATCTAATTGCTACCTTCATGTGCTACAACAAGGTCTTAAGTGGAAATGTGTATTAAATCACCCACGCACATGTACCTGTATTATTTTATCCACACAAGGATTTTTCAGAGTTTCACATACATGAATTACGTATGTAATTCTAGCTTGCTTCTTTTACTAGTTTGATTAAACTCAGGTTTTGAATACTGTTGTCTATTACAGTCATATCATCAGGACCATAATATAACATTTATCCGCCAGCTGTGATACTCTTTCTTTATTCATTCAAACACATTGTTTTGGTCAATATGGGCTTGGGAACAATGTGATGAACAAGAGAAGATGTTGCTCTTTCTTTAAAATGGTTGGTAACCAATCATTTTAGCTTAAAATTACATTCAAGTTGGCACTATTAATATTAGATAGAAGAGACAGGAGGAGGAGCAAATATTTCAGAGTATTTTTAGTTTCTTTATATTTCTAGATGGCATGCATTGGTTTACATTGTATTATTTCATAGAAAAATACATGTATATGAATAAAAATGTTGACTACGAATCACTTATGACACATTCAGAAGATACATTGACATGCTATGTCCATCTTCGAATGATTCTAAAGAGAAAATGCTAAATATGTGTGGGCTACTCCTATTTCTGTCTCCTAAACTGATGGCCTCACCTTACTGGTAGGATTAAAGAATAGAAAGAAATATTTTCTTATACGTAGTAATTGGCCCTATTTACTAGAATCCCAATTTAATGCCAGACTTCAAACTCTGATAGCATTGGTTTATTTCTTCAGGTCAGTGGGAAAGAAAAACAACACAAAACAGCTTCTGCAGACTCCCAGATGTTCTCAAGAACCTATCCTTGGACTTAAATATGTATTTCTACTGCAAACTTTTCTTATTTTTACTCACTTTTCTAACTTAATCAAAGTTTCCAACCAGTCATTTTTCTAGCAGACTGTAGTACCCTCCTGGATAATCCCACAATATGGCCTACATCCATGTCAAAATTTAAGCTTGTATGTCCATAATGTTGTAAAATTATCTCATTATCATACACAGAGTATTTTGTTGTCCTAAGTGGTTAGGTGTCAGAGAAAAATATCTTTGGTGGTAATTTTAATATTAGTTTGTTATCATTTACATGTAATCAAACCATATTATGTTTATGTGAACATTTTGCCAAGAGTCATATGTTTACTTTCTGTGAGAGTTTATGGACACAAGCGTGTATTAAAATAACCACTTTATTTTTTCTTCTTTGTACTTTTAATTTTGTTTATGCACAAGTGTATGAGTCTGTGTTGTGCATGTGTGCTAAGACTAATTTTGTTCAGCTATGCTTACTTATAAAAGTAGATTCAATGACACTTCTAAATTATAGAGAATTCCAGGACTTTATTTTCACAATTTTTATGCATTATGCATTTCTTCTATTGTTGCACAAATCAGCCATAGGTAAAGAAGAATCTAGAGAGAAGCATGGAAAATTTTGACATGTATTGGACCTATGTCTCGAGCATCATTTCAGATTTTCTCTTCCACCTCCTGTCTTTTTTTCCTTTCCCTATCCTTCTCTCCCTCTTTCTTCCCTCTCTCTCAGCACTCTACACTCACACAGCACCTACTTTCATTGGAAAAGCATCAGGGCATGAAATTTGGGCTGCTGAGTGGTTAGAGGCTATAACCTAGAGGAGTACAAATTTATCCGGTGGCATGAGATACTGAGCAATAGAAAACAGGAAATAAAACAAAGCTTACCAGACTGAATCACATTTGTTTCTATCATATTTGGATTACTCTAAGATGACATTGTTTCATGTAACTCTTTCAGGTTGTGTCCCAGGTGCCAAGCAAAAATGCCTACTACGTGTCTGTGCTCAGAGCTGGCCAACGTGATGATGCATCCTATACCATTACATTGCATCTTGCCTTTGCCTTGCTTTCCTTGTCAAATTCATGTTTACTGCCCTGGAATTTCACCACTGAAACACAAGGATAGCATTTTAATATTTGTCAAAGTCATCTTCTTGAAAGTTGAGTCTGATGAATGAATGAGAAATAGAACAGAACAAACAGATTTTCAGGAAAAAGTGTAGTGGTGTGATAATTATGTGGTAGGGCAAGAATCCATAAAGCCTAAATGACTAGGATGCAAAGGCCAGATGTAATAAGCAAGATACTAGGATCAAAGGAAGGGTCATAGGGAATAGGCAGGAGGAAACTGAGGAATGGAGAAGAGCCTGGAGACTGAGACTTTGATAGAAAATGGAAAAGATTTTAATCATATCATTTGGACTGTGAGGTTTGGAAAGAAAAGTTGATGGAAAGTAGATGGAGGCTAAGTACATTATAATCAGCAGGTGGGAGTAAGGAATAAACTGCTGAGGATGGAGAAAGCAGAGCTGTCAGGTGGGAAAACAATATAAATGTTTGAGGATAAGGTATACAAACTTCAGGAGAGAGTTGCTGAGATGAAGCTATAAAGAAGCAAGAATGGGCACTGTGTCATACCTAAGGCATGTCAAGTGAACAGAGTTATATGAGTAATAATAATGACAGCAAGGAAAAGAGAAGGAAAAGAAGAGGAAAGGGAAGACGAGAAAAAGGAAGAGAAAGCAGATGAGGAGAAAGAGAAGGAAATATTGCCTTTTATTTTTCTTTCTGGAAGTCTGACCTCCCCTTTGAAAACTGGAAAAGGGTTGATGACTTTCCATTGGAATCATGGCCCTCAGCCTGTTGTCTTACAAACTTAATTTTTTTCTATTGTATAGATTAGGCTGTTCTCTTTTTGTATGTCCATCTATCTTGCCCCTAGAAAAGCCATGCTCTATTAAAAATGAATAACATTCTATGGATTGGTATTTCTGGCTGCCTCCAGGGCCATGCTACACATTATGATAGTTTTGAAATCTGGCTTCTGACAATTAGTCGAGTAAAGACATCTAGCCTCTGTATTTGTTTTAGCAGGTTCTCTTATTCTGTTGGAACAGGTAATGGCAATTTTCTAACAGTAACTTCTATTTTCATCCTTGGCCTCAAAAGAGTCTACCTCTAAGTTTTTCAATGATACTGACCCTTCAGTCTTCTGCTGATCACATTGGTAATGTATCTTCTAGTGCCTTTATTCAGGAATCTGATGGGATTCTTTCCTTCATGTAGTATGTACTCTCTAGCATATGTACTTCTCTGAGTCTTTTTTTTTCTTTCATTTTCTGTCACAGCAGTTCTGGGCAGTGCTTTTCTGTAAGCTAACAAGACTCATCCTGGGAGCATATTAGTACCACCTTCCAGTGCCCTTGCCAGCAAGTTAAACCCTGTATCATGGAAAAGTCTTCCCACCTTGATAATGATATTTTGTTTTAACTGGAACCCTCAGGATCTGGTACGCAATCTATTTTTTTTTTTCCAATCTCAGACAGTACATGAGTTGGGGGTTGCAGGGATCCTGAAGAAATGGTGCATTTCTGCCCCAGTTACGTTGAGACTTAAGCTTAGTTATTTGTCTGGTGGCCTGGACAGGTAACAATGGTAGATCCTAAGGGAATACATGTCATTGAGTGTGGCACAAGGTGCTTTATAATAAAAAAGCAAAGCCGGGAAGAAGGGGCTTCAAGAATTACAGCTGGATGACATCTATAGACCCAGAGAGTTCTGGGAAACCTAGGGATTTTAAGACCCTTGGGTGCATTGATTGCATGGATTTGTGTATCCCTTTCTATGCCTCAGGATCTTAGTTCTTCCTTATCAGGGCTCTAACTTTGGCGTAGCAAACCTGCTGGGATTGAGAATTCAGCCTTCTCTGGAGCTCTACTTATCCTGTAATTAAGTTTTATATCCGACTCTCAACTTTCATGAGACTCTGGCTGCAGAAAAGAAGAGTGTCTTTGTATGAAACCGAAGGAGTCCTCTGGATTTTACACTTAACCATTATTTACTGAATTTTCACCAACAGTCTTTCATTGTTCTTCTCCAATTAACTGACTACTTCCAGAAATTTTTACCAAATTTATTCATTCTTAAATTACTATTTTTCTTTTACTTTTAAAACACCTGGATCATTGCACTTGCCACTACATTTCCGTCTACTAGCAACACATCTCATTGTGACCTGGTAAATGTTTTGATAGGTTTGCTGCTCCCACATGACAGAGACTGACAGTACTCCTTCCATCTTCTAGCAAGGATTGGGGTTTGCAGTGACAGCCTGCCAGGCCAGGGAGCCGTCTTCAACATTTCATTTTAGACACTGCTTCTGAAACCCTATGCAAATGTCCGGTATGAGAAAACAGGTTCTAAGACAAATATTTGTATGGAGAAATTTTATTGTTGAATGATTTTAGCATCAGCATCTGTGGTGAGGTGAAGGAAAGAGAACTGCAGAGGGAAAAGTTGTGCTCTTGTTGAAATGTTAAAAGAAACACCTCATCTAAACCAAAAGGAGCTCAAAAGCTGGGGAAACTTTTCAATACTGTCCAAAATGGAGAGACACTTTCCAAGCCTTTATATTCTTGCACTGAGTAATTGTTTCATATGGGTTGCCTTTGAAGGAGGCATAGACTTGGGGTAAAGTGGCTCTCCTTGACCAGTGGAAAGTTCTATATATTTCAGTCATTAGGTCAGGCGCAGTAGCTTACACCAGTAATCCCAGCACTTCAGGAGGCCGAGGCGGGCAGATCACGAAGTCAGGAGTTCAAGACCAGCCTGACCAACATGGTGAAACCAAATCTATATCAAATACACAAAAATGAGCCAGGCATGGTGGCGCGCTCCTGTAATCTCAGCTACTCGGGAGGCTGGGACAGGAGAATCTCTTCAACGCGGGAGGAGGTTGCAGCGAGCCGAGGTAGTGCCATTGCACTACAGCCTGGGCAACAAAGCGATACTTCGTCTCAAAAAATAAAAAATAAAAAAATAAAAATAAAACAGGTGCCATGGCTCACGCCTGTAATCCCAGCACTTTGGGAGGCTGAGGCGGGTGGATCATGAGGTCAGAAGATCTAGACCATCCTGGCCAACATGGTGAAACCCAGTCTCTACTAAAATACAAATCCTAGCCTGGCATGGTGGTGCACACCTGTAGTCCGAACTACTTGGGGAACTGAGGCAGAAGAATAGCTTGAACTCGGGAGGTGGAAGTTGTGGTGAGACGAGATCGCACCACTGCATTCCAGCCTGATGACAGAGTGAGACTCCGTCTCTAAATAAATAAATAAATAAATAAATAAATAATAACCCAAAAGTTTGGGAGACTGATTTATTTTGTCCTGAGATAGTGGATCTGGGAAATACCCCCTTAATAAGTTTAAGGAATAAGACAAGTTCATCAAAATAAATTTTTAAGGTAAAGCCAATATCATAAAATATATCTGCTTTTGTTTTTTGTTGCTGTTGAGCTGCAATTTTTTTCTCTAAGAATTTTACCAGCTTGAGCATAGTTGTGTTGGTGATCAATAAAAATATTAATATTATCCATACAAATAAAAACAAACCAGTGACCAGCTCTCCTGGACATTAGGACCAAAAAGAATTTTTTTCTGAGCTATCATAAGTAGGATACCATGCAATTAATGTACAAGATTTTAAATAGCATCTTTATAATAAGCAATATGGAGTTTCATGTAAGTATATCTATAATATCTCACAATAAGAATCAGTATCTCAACTCAGTGTCAATTCCATTAAAAGTCATTAATGAGTATAAGCTATAATAAGAGCATGACTCTAATGACTTGGTTTTAGCTATTGACAAATTTTGAGTACCTCACACTGTGTATACATTCAGTTTTCCTTTCCAAGTATTGTTCCTCTCAGCATAGCCCACTTTTAAATACCCTGTAAACTAGAATAAACTTCATCATTTTAAGAACAGAATTTCTGGTGAGTTTCCTTATCAATCCAAATAAGGTATTTTTTTTTTCCACACAGGTCGTATTGACTATATTTGCACCAAGTAGAAGGAAATAGAAAGTAAATGTGTGTGAGAATATAAACAAATGGATGCCCATACTCATGAATGCAAATTCACATATAATGAGTTTACCTTAAAATCTCAAATGTAACAAATATTTACAAATTTACTGGGGTCAGAGAGAAGAGTAGACCATGAGAAACATTGGTCTATGTCAATAATGTTTCTGATCCAAGAATTATTTTCCACAATATAGTAAAACGTGCAGAAAGAAACCTGTTTTATTTATAGGACTACAAAGAGGTATTTAATTATTTGAGAATACCATGTCATATTTTACTAGTTAAAAATAAACATCCATGTAAATGAAAGTTAAAAATAAAATAGATGTAAATAAAGTATCATGTGTCCCTTTTTGCTTTTGCACACAGAAAACTTAGTGATAGTTATAGCTCTTAGCTCTTCAATGGATATAACCACATCTTCCTTAATTGTTGTAGGAGTGTTTTGATGTATCTGATTTATTTGATGCTGGTACCAGATTAGATTTTACATAATTTTAAATGTAGCTGGGAAACCTTCCATCAGATAGAGCAAACTGGATTTACCATTTGGTCTGAAAAAATACAAAACAGACCAAAATAATATTATCTGTTGTATGTTTAATGAATAAACTTTAGTGTTAGAACAGTATATAGGTTTATAGCAAAATTGAACAGAAAATACAAAGAGTTCCCATATACCTCCTAATTTCCCCACGCATATTACCTCATCTACTATCCACATCCTACACCACTGTGGTACATTTATTACAATAAATCAACCTACATTGCATTTTATCACTCAAAGTCCATAGTTTACATTTAAGGTTCACCCTTGGTGTTGTATATTCTATGGGTATGGACAATTATATAATTTCATACAAATACCATTATAGTATCCTAAACAATGTTTTTCCTGACCTAGGAATCCTCTGTTTTCTGCTTATTAATCTCTCCCTTTCTCCTAACCCCTTGCCAGCTACTGATATTTCTACTGCCTCATAGTTTTGCCTTTTCTAGAATGTTATATATTGGAATCATACAGTATATAGCCTTTTCATATTGCTTCTTTCAAGTAGTAGCAGGCATTTAAGTTTCCTCCATGTCTTTTCATGGTTTGCTAGCCCTATATTTATTTTTCCTCTTTTATTAAGGATTGAATAATATTCTATAGTCAGTATGTTGCAAAGTTTATTTATTCACTTACCAACTGAAGGTTATATTGGTTGCTTTCAAGTTTGGGCAAACACAAATAAAGCCATTATAAACATCCATGTATAAGTTTTGTGTGAACATAAGCTTTCAATTCATTTGTAAGAACCCCAAGGAACACAATTTGGGGTTTTCTGCCTATGTTTCTACTACTGATTTCTAGTTTAACTTCACTGTGGTCTGAGAGCAAACACCGTGTGATTTCTATTATTTTAAACATTTAATAAGATGTGTTTTATTGCCCAGGAAGTGGTGTATTTTAGTGAATGGTTCATGTAAGGTTAAGAAGAATGTGTATTCTGCTGTTGTTGGATGAAGTAGTCTATAGATGTCAATAATATCCCATTGATTAATAGCACTGTTGAGTTCAACTGTGTCTTTACTGATTTACTGCCTAGTGGATCTGTCCACTTCTGATAGAGAGGTACTAAAGTCCTCAACCATAACAGTGGAATTATCCATTTCTCCTTGAAGTTTTATACATGTTTGCCTCACAGATTTGACCTTTTATTATTAGGCACAAACATTTAGACTTTTTATGTCTTCTTGAAATATTAACCCCCTTATTATTATATGATGGTTATCTTTATCCCTGGTAACTTCTCTTGCTCTGAAGTTTGCTGTGTATGAAATTAATATAGCTACTTCCAGTTTCTTTTGATCAGTGTTAGCATAGTATTTCTGTCTTCCTTTATTTACTTTTAATCTACATGTCTTTACATTTAAAATGACTATTTTGTAGACAATATAGATTTAAGTTTTATGTTTTGCCTTATTCTGACAATCTCTGTTTTAATTGGAATATCTAAACCATTGATATTTAAAGTGATTATTTATATAGTTGGATTTACACATTTGTTACTGTTTTCTATTTGTTGATCTTGTTTTTATTTCTATTTTTGTCTTCTACCCTTTTTTTTTTTTTGCCTTTTGTGGTTTTAATTTGGTACTTTATATCCTTTTATTTTCCCTTCTTTCTTGGTATATAAATTATACTTATTTAAAAATTTTTTTTTTAGTTTTTGCACCAGAACTTGCTTATTTTCAACTAATCCAAATCCACTTTCAAGAAATACAATAGTCCTCCCTATTTGCAGAAGATATGTGAAACATCTTGAAAAGACCCATAGGTATTGCCTGAAATCACAGATAGTACCAAATTCTATATGAACTATGTGCAGCAGTCAATTTAATAACTGAGACAGAGTCTAAGGGAAAATAAGTGGCTAGCTGGTAGGTACCCTGTACACCATGGATGTGCTTGTGGAGGGATAATTCACATCCAGAGCAGCAAAGAGTAGAATGGTGCAAGATTTGATCATACTCAGAACAGAATGCAGTTAAAAACTAATGAATTGTTTATTTTTGGAATTCTCCTTTCATTTATTTTTATTTTTATTTTTTGTTTGCAGCAGATATTATATATATATAAATATATAAAAAATATATATATAAATATGTATATATATAACAAAAAAATTAAAATATTCTCTAAATAATATAGTAGTAGGTGGGGAAAGATAAAAAGTGAGATGTTAAAATAATGATGTAGAATAGAGATCTGTATCATATTCCTTCAACAAAGTCTAGTGGCACGGAGGCTACAAAACATTAACCGATGGGAGAGTTTTAGAATCTAGAAAGACTTGGGAGCCCTCCTTTCCTCCATCTGCATCTTGTTCAGTATTATTAACAGGACACACACACATGCACACACACACATACACACACTTGCACATGCACACACATGTGTGCCTACACACATTCACAGGCATATGTATGTATGCACATGTGCACACACACACAAAGATTGAACATAGATGAGTGCCACGGCAATCCAGAAGTTATTTTAGCTTACTTGGCAAAATCAAAACTTCCCCACTTAAAATCTTCCCTTAATATGCTTATGTATTAGCTCAGTAAAATTTTATTTCTAGACATTTTTCTGAAGGCAAATATCCTGGATCTGTGAAAAAAAAGTATCCACCAGGAATTTAAAGACACTATTATAGTTAATAATAAAAAATCACAAAGATGTATATGTTCAACAAGTGATTGGTTAAAATAACAATAATATGGAGCCTGTTGGAGGCTGGACAGTGGGAGGAGGAAGAGGATCAAGCAAAACAACTAGTGGGCACTAGACCATTCCTGGGTGATAAAATAATCTGTACAACAAACCTTCATGACACAAGTTTACCTATGTAACAAATCTGCCCATGTACCCCTGAACTTAAAAGTAAAAATAAAATCCATCCATTTAGTAATTATTTCTTAATTGCATTCTATCAGCACAGAATTGTGTTCATAAGACACTATTAAGTAAAAAAGAAAGTAAAAGCATTTAAAATACTATGTCATTCTTTGCTACGTCACGATCTCGATGGGAGGAATTATACATAGCTGTAATTTTTCTTTATTTTATGAATATTGTCAAAAATTTATTTCTCCACCGTCTTTCATTCTCCTAACGTATTTGGCACCATCTGAATATTTTTTATTTAGTTGCATTTGTTTATTTTCTAATATTTTCCTTCTAAAGTCATAGTTTTGTGCAAACCAGGATTTTAGTAACTTTTCTCATATTTCTTTCCAGTTACCTTAGAGAGTGAAATGCAAACAATTGCTGAATTTAAAAAAAGGATTTGCTTTGGTTTTGTTACTCATATAATTACTATTGTAAGACAGTATGGCGATTCCTCAAGGATCTAGAAATAGAAATTCCATTTGACCCAGTAATCCCATTACTGGGTATACAGCCAAAGGACTATAAATCGTTCTATTATAAAGACACATGCATATTCATGTTCATTGCATCACTGTGTACAATAGCAAAGAACCCAAATGCCCATCAATGATAGACTGGACACAGAAACTGTGGCACATATACACCATGGAATACTATGCAGCTATAAAAAATGATGAGTTCATTTCCTTTGTAGGGACATGGATGAACCAGGAAACCATCATTCTCAGCAAACGAACATAGGAATAGAAAATCAAAGACAGCATGTTCTCACTCACAGGCGGGTGTCAAACAATAAGAACACATGGACAAAGGGAGGGAGGCATCACACACTGAGGTTCATTGTTGGGGGCTGGCGAGGGATAACGTGGGGAGAAATGTCAGGTATAGGTGATGGGGCGATGGAGGCAGCAAACCACATTGCCATGAATGTACTTATGCAACAGTCTTGCATGATCTGCACATGTACCTCAGAGTCTAAAGTACAACTAAAAAAAAAAAAAAAAAGGAAAATACTAAAAATAAAAAAAAGTTCAAATGCATAAAATAGGTAACATATTAAAAGGCAAAAAAAGTGACCACCTCTAAGAGCTGTAAAGATAACTGAGCTCCAAAGATAATAGATACATATTTTCACTGCTCTGTATCTTAAACCACTTATACACACACACGTTACCCATACAAAACAAAACAAAAGCAAACAAGTAAAACCATTTTTTAACCTGGCCGGGCACAATGGCTCACACCTGCAATCCCAGCACTTGGGGAGGCCAAAGCGGGCAGATCATGAAGTCAGGAGTACAAGACCAGCCTGGCCAACACACTGAAACCCCGTCTCTACTAAAAATACAAAAATGAGCTGGGCATGGTGGTGGGCGCCTGTAATCCCAGCTACTTGGGAGGCTGAGGCAGGAGAACCACTTGAACCCAAAAGACAGAGGTTGGTGAGCTAAGATCGCACCACTGCACTCCAGCCCGGGCGACAGAGCTAGGCTCCATCTCAGACAAAAACAAAAACAATTTTTTAAATCTTTTTGTCATGAATACTAACGTTCATTCTTTTGGGTATATCCTGGGCGCACAGTCATTAAAGTTCTGTATTTTTAAGCTACTTTTACTTATTTATATATCATAGTTGTATATATTTGAGGTACACGTGATACTTTGATATATGTATATGATCCATAATGATTAAACAGTGTAACTGTGATAACCATCACTTCAAACATATATCTTTCTTCATGTTAGGAAGATTAGAATTTTTCTCTTCTAGCTATTTTGAAATATAAATTATCATTAACTATAATTTCCCTACTGCACTATTGAATACTAGAATTTTTTCCCTTCTCCCTAACTTAAGAAACCTTTATTTAGAAAAAAATCAATGATTAATTCCTGTAAGCTTTTCTCCCAGGATGTTACCTGGATTTTTTTCTTTTTATCTTCCTCAGTGTCCATAAATAACTCCTACACAAGTCTAGACGTTCATCTGCTAAATGGTTGCAGGTCTATTGTCTACAGCTGTGCCACATTCTTTACCTCTTTAACACTTTACCTTGTACACTGATGAGGGATTAGTCTTCCTAGAAATGTTGGCTCCACAGTGTGTGTGTGTGTGTGTGTGTGTGTGTGTGTGTGTGTGTAATTCACGTTTGCAAGCACATCAAAACCATGCACCTTGTATTCTATTTGATTTCTCAATTCCAAGTGATGGCAGTAAAAATAAACAAATTTAGTTCCAAAACTTAAGAAATGGGGTGTTATAAAAAATCAATTCAGCAGAAAGAGGAGAATGTAGTTGCCCCTGTGTCAGAAAAACAAACAAACAAACAAACAAAAACAACCAATCTTGAAAAGGGTGATGACAGAGCCTTGAGAAGGAAACAGTCATCAAAGCCAAACTCAGTTTATGAAAAAATTGCAACTATTAAGCAGTAGTAATGGGGAAGGCATTGACAATGAAACGGCTAGCATATAGAGACAAATATGTCGGAGAGTTGACAAGGACACAATAATGAACTAACACCACGAAACTAATGATGAATAGCCAAGGAATGCCGGGCTTAATACCTAAGTGATGAGAAGATCTGTGCAACAAACCACCATGGCACACACTCACCTATGTAAGAAACCTGCACATCCTGCACATGTACCCCTGAACAAACGTTTAAAAAAAAAAAAACTCTACCTAAGTCTATAGCACAGGTTAACAAATAATAATAATAATAATAATAATAATGATAGCCAAAATGAACTAAGTGATCTGTCAAAGCAAGTTGGCTGGGTGTCCTTCTTCCCCCAGTGGCACATGAGGAAACTTAACAGGGAGGTGAGGCAGAGCCATTATGGCTTTGCACTGGGAAATATCTGATTGAATGAGGGGTAGGCTCCCTTCCCTGTTATAGGAAATGGTTGTTTGTCTAATCTCTGCTTCTCCACCAATCCGTAAATCCCCTAGTTAAGTAAATAAAGTCTACGGAACCCTATCTATTTCAATTGTATTTCAAAATATCTTAAATCAGTATATATAACATAGATTTCTATGTTAACCTTCAAATACTTCAAATGCAAATGAATGCCTCTTCTTTATCTCTGAATTTGTTACTTCAAGTTCTATAAAAAATCCACTGAATCATAAGTTAAAGCTCCTTTCCCATAAACAGATCTGATACAAACATAACAGTATTTTCTTGCAAGCATTAAGTTTAAAGCAATTCTTATTTTATATGTTAGAAGTTGTTCATTAATAAAGGTATAATGTAAACATACAAGTTGCTGTGACTAACTGCATAACCCTCAGATATCTCTCTAATCTATTATGTGCTTTTTTTTTCCCCCTCAAACATCATGCAAGCAACCTGATTTAGGTTCATGTATTCTTTCATAGTTAGAATAAGGCTCTGAATTTTCCTGCTTCCAGTCTTGTGCCATCACTGATGTAGACCAATCTTCCCAATGTATACATATTCTAATGCCATTCCTTTCATAAATACACTGATACCCCATTTTCTTTGAGAATAAAACTTAAACTCTTTGCCTGTCATACAGGGCCCCATTAATCTCTTTCTGACCCTAGTCATTTAAAATAAGCAGGAGGAGGACAAGGAGGAGAGGGAAAAGATGGAGGAGAGAAGGAGAAGGAGAGGAGGAGGACAACAAGAGGAGGAGAAAGAAAAGGGAGAAGACAAAAAGTTGGGGTAGAGGGAAGAGGAGGGGAGGGGATAAAGGAGGAGGAGAGGGAAGAGGAGGGGAGGGGAAAAAGGAGGAGGAGAGGGAAGAGGAGGGGAGGGGATAAAGGAGGAGGAGAGGGAAGAAAGGGGAAAAAGGAGGAGGAGGAGGAGGAACGGGTGAGAAAAAGAATAAAAAGAAGATGGAGGACTTAGTATATGGCAGATAATATTCCAGGTGCTTTAAATTGACTATATATTCCTCACAACAAAATGTAAAGGTGGATACAATTAATACAAAAGGAAATACAAATGGGCCCAGGACTTATAGCCCTCCAAATCCCACACCCTGTCCACGGTAGGAAGAGGATGCACTGAGGTCTGGCTCTGGAGACCACTGGAAGGCTCCTCCCGGGCCTCCACCAGCCCCTCCTCATGCGCTGTGCATGTGCTCAGCCCCACCACACCCAGCCCACCCCTCCTCCCTTGTCCACAGAGGATGTGAAGAGTTCCTGAAAAAGAACTTTAATAAACTTACAAGAAAAAAAAAAACCCATTAAGAGGTGGACAAAATATGAACACTTTTCAAAAGAAGACATACATGTATACATGTAGCTAACAAGCATATGAAAAAGTTCAACATCACAAATCGTTAGAGAAACAGAAATCAAAACCACAATGAGATACCATCTCACACCAGTTGGAATGGCTATTACTAAAAGTCAAAATTAAACAGATGCTGGTGATATTGTGGAGAAAAAGGAACACATACACTGTTGGTGGGAGCGTAAATTAGTTCAACCTTTGTGGAAAGCAGTGTTTATTCCTTAGAGACCTAAAGACAGAAATACCATTTGACTCACCAATCCCATAACTAAATACATATCCAAAGGAATATAAATTGCTTTCATAAAGACACATGCAGGTGTATGTTCACTGCAGCACTATTCACAATAGCAAAATCTCAAATCAACCTAAATGCCCATCGATGGTAGACTGGATAAAGAAACTGTGGTACATGCACACCATGGAATACTATGCAGCCATACAAAAAGAATAAGATCATGTCCTTTGCAGGAACATGGATGAAGCTGGAGGCCAGTATCATTAGCAAACTAGCACATGAACAGAAAAACAAATACTGCATGTTCTCACTTATAAGTGGCCACCAAATGATGAAAATATATGGACACAAAGAAGGAAACAACAGTCACTAGAGGCTACTGGAGGGTGCAGAGTGGGAGGCGGCAAAGGACCAGAAAAAACAACTATTGGGTACTAGGCTTAATACCTGGGTGATGAAATATTCTGTATAACAAACCTCCGTGACACATGAACCCCTATAAAAACCTATATAACAAATCTGCACATGTACCCCTGAACCCAAAGTGAAAGTTTTAAAAATCAAAAAATAAAAACATACATGAAGACATAAAAAGTAAATGAACAAAGGAAGGAAGGAAGGCAGGAAGGAAGGGAGGGAGGAAGGAAGGGAAGAGGACAGGGAAGGGGAGGGAAAGGAAGAAGAAAAGAAAGAAAATGCCTCTAATACCTATCATCTGGTATCAGCTCGAATTCCCAGCCTTATTTTCTGGCAATATTCCCAAGTAATGCACCTGTGCAAAAGGATGGGTTATTTTCCCTCCCTTCATTCCTGGAAATGTCTACCCTTCCACTGCATCCTCCTTGATCTCTCGTCTCCCTTCCTCAGGCCCTCTGCAATTTGCCCTTCTTGAACACCCTGCTTTCTCTTTACAGAGTTGGACTCCTTAACCTCATCACTCTCCTTCTTCCCTCCACACATCATGAGTGCTGAATATTTAGGATGGGTCCCCCATGGGAGCCAGAGATTGAAACCCATCAATGACTGTACAGGTATCGGCATTTGTGGGGAACTCACCTGATTTACTTAATACTGATTTACTTAATATATTAATGTTATTGATTTACTTAAGTTTTTGTCAATTATACATCAATAAAACAGGGAAAAAAGAGTAAACAAGAAACAAACCAATAAGATGCACTAATGTTTTGAGTTTTTTAAATCCTCAGAGTTTTTAATGAGCTTTAATAGCAATAAAAGTATTCAATAAGAAGCTCAAATTAGAATCAGTTGCTGAAATTATGTCACTGCAGAATGTATTTAAAATGTGTGTGTATATATCTCTGCATGTATCTATAGAAGTACTTGAGATCCATATAACAAATTTTGATCTTAGAACACACACACCTCTGATTCCAGCTGGTATATTGCATATGTGTATATATAGGTGTGTGCTTATTTCATATATACACATACATAACATACATGCATGCATGCATACACTTATACATAAAAGAATTCAGTAGAAGGTAGGTCTTCTATGACATATTTAATCTTTTCTATGGAGACCCAGGGATAAACTTTTGAGAGCATTTTATCTTAATTCCTATATCACATATCTTACAATATATATTACTTTCTCAAGAATTCTGATTGCAGGACTCATCAAGAGTTCTGAAAATGGCTGGACTGTTGAATGTTTCTACAATAAAATATATTTATAAATATCATATTACTATATTCCTTGCATTGACTTTCTACCAGAATACCCTTGGAATGAGCAGTTGCAATTGTTTAAAAATTTGCTTCTCCACTAACGGAATCTTCTTGAGAGACCTTTCATTTTATAACTTCCTGTGTAGAAGATATGACATAGTTTCTCCTAATAGTTTCAGATTTCTAATGATGGATATTTCATGTTCCTTTTGACTTGATATATAATATTATAACATGTCATGTGCATTATTAGGAGATGTGCTAAGCTTCCACCATTAATTATTTTGTATGAGGAATTTTACATAAATACTTGAAATAAACTGATGCATGGGACTTGGTCATACAACAGTCAAAGCCGAAATAAGACTAGGAAAGAGCATAAATCAAGAGAGGATTAAATGTTTCAAGCAAGAGAGAATAGAGTATTGACTAATCCATCATTGGCACTGTAAACATACTTTAGTTTTCTGTCCTATGTTATTTCCCACAAGTTTGCAGACCAGGTCAAACATACAAACTGAAGTGGGCAAATTCTTCATATCCAAAATGCTCCATCAGTGCTTCTGGCAAGAGTCACTGCCTGGAAACTTCTATGTAACTGTTCTTTTCTCTTATGTTCAATACATAATACACCTTCATCAACGTGCACTTAATTGAGAAACCCACTTACTTGGAATGTCTCCCAAGGAATCAAATTAAGCCTAATTATACTTAATGGCAATGGCTGCTGCTTAATTTGGATGGTAATTCTGCTTAATTGAGATGCCTTCAGGTGTCTAAGTGATGCTCTGCTAAGAGTATGGTTGTGCGGGTATGTCAACCTGGAATACTTGTTTCTTCTTTGAACATTTCTCCAAGATAAATGACAAAGGACAAAAAACTTTCTGAAGCAATGTAACACAAAGTAACTGAAATTTAGTTAGTTATTAAGTCCTCAGAATCAAGAAAATATATACAAAGCCTGGATAAGGGTACACAAAGATAAAAGAAACTTCTAAAAGGAGAGAATTGTATAAACCCAAGCTGCCTAAATTCATTATGTGTCATTTATGCTTTGGACAGGTTTAAAAGTCAACTTTAAGAAATCAAAGAACATACACCATGAGTTTTAACGGATGTAAGCCATAAAAGTAAGGTAAAAGGAAGATAGTGGGATTTGAATCACACCACATGAGCAAAAGATGTAAAAGTGTGAATTCTAACCTCTTTCCTTGGCATCTTGCTTACCTGGATGTGGTGGACACCACTGCTCACCACCACACACTAACGATTGGCTCCTCTTCCTGGCTTCTAGATATTTCTTTCCTTGGTTCTTGGGGAATCGACCACCGGCGTTTGACTCAATGAGATATGAAGGAAGTCAGGAAGACAAATTCTAGAAAACATGTCTTCCATCTCTATGCCAAACAGGGCTCCTTTCATTAAACATGATCGAATCTGGAACTAAAGGCTCGGGGGTGGGGGTTGCAGTCATCTGGAGAACTGAGGAGAAATACTGTCTCTGCCCTGGAGAGTGGGGCAGGAAAAAGCTGAAACACCTGAGCTTCCCCCGGAAGTTCCCCTTGCGAGTGCTCCCAGGGTCTTCCGGTTCTTCCCTTCCGGTGCTTGGGGTTCCTGCGTTCCCCGCTCCCCGTGCTGGAAGCTCTCAAGTCTTGCTGAGTCTCCATCTGAGATGAGCCTCGGGTAATTTCCCTTGCATCTCTCCGCAGTGTGTGCTCTGTTCTGGATTTTATCATCGTTCATCTGAAGTTGGTATTAGATTCCAAACTCTGCCTCCCACGTCTTCTTCCTCAAAGCTGTGAGGGCCACTTCCTTCCTCTCCGCGGCAAGGGCCTCAGGAAGCAGTGATGTTACTGCGTGTTCATGTTCGTTTCCTCGTGGGTCCCCCTGAAGCGTAGCCGTGCTAGATGGCCGCCCATTCATTTGACTTCAAGACAGTGAAAGAAGGGGATGGAAAGAAATCCCCCCTGTGAGTGGGATACTGAGTCAGGGTGCCTGCAGGCATTTGGCTCCATGTCCTGCTAGGGATGGCAGCAGGGCGGTGAGAATTCACCTCAGTTTTCTGCCTGCCCCATTGGAGGGGCGCATTTGAGCACTCCTTCTGCAGCCAGCAAGGGCGCTGGGAGCGCCCTCTCACTCCAGGTGGGGCTGTGTCAGGAGGAGGAGGACTCCCGCAGCGTGTGCAAGCTCTGAGTGCAGAGCCTGGGGCAGAAAGCCGGAGATTTCAGGAGCACTTGGGGCAGCAGCTGAGGCTCTGCGGCAGTGAAGGGGCTGACAGCGGGGAGGCGGGCACGAGAGGGTCTTGGTGCAGCCTCATTACAGGCAGCAGGTGCAGGGTGCTCCCTGGAGAGCCCCTTATTGCGGTATTTCTCCTGCCCAGCTTTTCTAGTTTTATGCAATCTCAACTTTCACACCCTTCTAAAATTTGTGATAGATTCACGCAATTCTCATAAAACCACCTGGTACATATACAGGTTAACTAACCTGTTCCCTTGATTTGATCTAATTAATTCCTTTTAGCTGTATTTTCTTTTTAAAAAATCCAAGAAGAGTTCCATCTGCCTCTCAAATTGCAAAAGTAACATAATTCTGTATTTTTTAAATGTCCCAATCAGATACTTCTGGTCTCAATCACATCTCAATCCCTATAATATAAAATACTTGCTTTTGAGCCTCTATAGAAATGTATGTAGTCTACCCTTAATTCAGTTCAACACCTAATATACTCCCAAAACAAACTCAATTATTTTACTATTTCCTTTGTAAAGTTCCACTATCTAACCTTCAGAACTTTTCTTAATTCTCAGTATCATACGATTTAACGTTCTGGAGACCAAGCAGAATATTCTAATTATTTTAAAGTGTGTAAATGCAGAAACTAGTAACCATAATAATCTATAAACTAGTTATACACTATATAATTTTAATTCAGATTGAAATAAAACTCCTTTTTGTTAGACAAATTAATGAGATGGCTTAGTAAATAATTAACAAATGATTAATAAGTGTTTTTTTTTACTATTTATCTTGTGTTTATGTTACCACTATCAGTATTAGCAGCTTATAATAGATAATGATATTGCATTTACTTAGGCAACATGTGGATTTAGTTGTTTTTCACAACTACTCTCTAAGGCAAATGCTATTACTACATCGCTTTACAGATAAAGACTCTGAGGTCCAGGAAAGTTAAACAGCTTGCCCAAATTCATGCAACTAGTAAGTAGTAGAGCTGGTTACTAAAGTGCTGATTCCAAGAACTGAAAAATAGCAGGTTCTTGATAAAAAACTGAATACTAAACCATTGAATAGCATGTAGAAAAAACAAAGTTTGTTCCACTACAGTTTATGTCCCAGGGTACAACACAGCTCTAGCATACTAAGAAACATGAGAATCAAACTTGGAGGCTTTTGTCACAGCAAAGACAGCCCAGAAATTCCTCAGCGTTTCAGAAAGCCTACAACGCCCTGGATTTTCACCCAGCTCTGCTCGCTAAAGCTTGTATTTTTACATAAATAATAACTGAGATTTTAGGACTAAAATAAGCCAACCAAAACCAAAAGTCATCTGCAAGGAACATTTTACTGAATCTAAAATCAGAACATTTCTCTTTTAGAACTGGGAACTCAACAACTTTGAGAGGAAACTATATAAATAAGACAGATGTTTTAATAAAATGTAAAAATGAGGTAATTTAGACACAGAACTGTTGATAACTCAATAATTGGCAAATAGTGGGGCTCAGTAAATTTAATATTACTATAAATATAATTATTTTAATATTATGTATTTTAAGTGAAATTCATACCTATAATAGTTTCCTGACAGTTTTTTTTTTAAAATCAAATCAATATGAAGATGATCTGCCTTATTGTTTCTTCCCACTGGCAAGCATCTATATTGAACTTAAAAGGAGTTAAAGAAAATTCATTTGATAGCCAATGAAACATGATTATGGATACAATTTCTTATCCTAAGATTTAAAATGTAGTAACATAATTGCAAACTATGTATGCAGATTTATAGAAAAATAACGTAGTATTGCCCCCTTTTACTATCCTGGAGGAAAACATATATTCTATACAAAGCATTTAAGATAGGAAATAGGAAAACAAGCTCAGATGTTTAATTCTTGAAAAACGTATATACCTCATGAGAAGAAACACATGAACTTTAGAAAAAATAGACAATATTATTTTTTATCTTTTTTTTTGCTATTGAGTCTTGCTCTGTCACACAGGCTGCAGTGCAGTGACAGGATTTTGGCTCACTTCAAGCTCCGCCTCCCAGATTCAATCAATTCCCCTGCCTCAGCCTCCAGAGTAGCTGGGATTGGCAAATAGTGGGGACTGCCAGGGCGCCTGGCTAATTTTTTTGCTTTTTTTTTTTAGTAGAGACGGTGTTTCACCATGTTGACCAGGCCAGTTTTTGAATTAGTGCCCTCAAGTGATCTACCCACTTCAACCTCCCGAAGTGCTAGGATTACAGGCTTGAGCCACTGTGCCCGGCCAAAAGGCAGTATTTTTGTGTCTGAGTATAGGAGCAGCATTTCCAACACTTAGTCGTACTGTGCATAAATACTGTGGTGTTTAAGAAAGCTTGTGATATAGTGGATAAAACTAGAGAAAGACATAACATAAGGGAGAGTGCTATGAAATGTAAAGGAAGAACACAGACTTTAGCTGCAGAAACAGTAAATGGGGCCACACTGAGGATATTCACTTTGTATCTGAATCTCAGGCTGCTCTGGAATGAATGTGGTATCTAGGCATACAAGGCAGCAGAAACTTAAATTCCAACAGTGAAGTGTAAGGATGGACGGCATTTGCCAGGGTGTTTGCTTCAAAAGTAGATCCTGTCAGAGTGTGGCGTGTATGAACCACAGGGATTGGAGGTGGAGCCTTACCTTGTCCGGGTCGGTGGTGGTGATGACCCACACACAGTGTGCATTATCTTCATACTGAACTGGATAATTAGGGGAAGTAATGACGCCGCTGGGCCCACGCAGATTGGATCCACACGTCCTAGCTGGAAACACAGAGAAACAAGCTTATTTTCTACATCATTTTGTCATGGGAAATTTCAAGATAGCTATTATCTAATCACAGTAAAAAAAAAAAAATGGTGCATGGATTCCAATTGGTACATGGACTCCAATGGGCAAGTGGGTTGCTCAGCCACCAGTACCTTTGTTTGGTATCTGCAGGGTTATGCTGGAGCACTGTACGATTTCCAAAGGCTTTTCTAGTCACCAAAGGATCTAACAGATAATGGCACCATGAGTATTGTCAGTACCAAAGCAGTGCATTTCAAATCCCATTGTGACTCAATGAGAATCTTCATGAAAATCTCACTGTTCAGAGAGTCTCCATATACACCTAATTGTGCATGACTGCAGTAAGATAGAGGGCAAAACACAGTGTCCAGTGGAATTCAACCAGAGTGACCATCTCAGCTACATCTTACACTGTATGACCTCGAATAAATAGTGTCTTTTCAACTTTAAAAGAGGATTCTGGAGCAGATTATCTCCAAAGTCATTTTTGAGCTTTAGTTCCTATTCTACAATAAACTATAAAATTTCTTTACAGCACAATGCAAAAAGGAACTTAAAATGTTATTGCAAGTTTTAAGAAAGAAAATAGGTATGGTGACTTTAAAAATAAAGAAAATACCTAAAAGTTGGAATGAAAGACTAAGTGAAGCATAGAAAGTGCATAATCCAATATATACAATTTAGTCTGGAATATAAAAATAATTTAATAGACCTCCACTTTAAGAAAGAAGCTTTTTTTCAAATCAATAGACATATTTTAGAAATATAATATCAGCATAGACTCTGCTTTTAACAATAATTTAAACTGGGTTTGAGAAAGGAGCAGAAGGAACTAATTTCACAAGAAGAAATTAACGTAAGAGAACTTCTGCTTCATTTTCCTAAGACATCCTATCACACAAACCGATGAAAACATTTCATGGGAAGGATTAATTCTCATCATAGCTCGTCCTTTCTTTTTTCTCCCGTGGGCTTAATCCTTTCTTCACGTCAGTTATTATTCTAGGAGACTCATAGAAAACTCAGCAGAACAGGACTTGTGACTTTACAAGGGCTACTTTGTAGGGGAAGAGAAGCCACCACAGAACACAGGTTTTCCAAAGGGCCTCCAGAACTAGACCTGTCTCTCTTCCATCTATGCCAATATAATAATAATAAATTATGCCTATTCCTCATAATCGTTCTTTAATCTACCATGACTATTCATCTGAGATCTCTCTCCTAAAAGGTTATGCATTCCCTGACCTTAGCAACAGCAAGCTTTCTGCGTTTACCTCCTCAGCACTGTATACAATGCTTGCAGTCCCTGACATGTGAAAATAGGGTAACATGACTTGAGACAACTGTTCAGTAGCTTCCCACTTACTGTGGAAATCATTAGCTAAAAGTGACCTGTCCTACATTGATAAGTGTGTTAAAACTAACTTTTAAAATATTGGCATTTAGTGTCCAAATTGGAAAAAAAAAAAAAAAAAAACCATGGGTAAAACATAACTGGGTTTTCAAAACTCAGTAGGTGAGTCATTGGTCTAAAGGTCACTGGACAAAGGACTGAATGAAAACATGGGCCCTCCTATATGCTAATATCTCAGTCTCTAATGAGTCTGTTTTTAATGTGCTATTCTCAGAGAGGATCGTAAACTTTAGATGTGACATCTTCTTAAAGCCCTCTAATATTAACATTATCCAATTAGAAAATCTTAGGGAAAAACGATAATGAAATCTGAGTTGTACCTTTATGTTACATTTTCCTACTTTGTAACAATTCTTAATTACTATTATCAACATCATGTGGTGTTTATAAATATTTGTTGATTTAACTGTGAATCAGTGTCATCATATTGCCATTGTCAGTATGCATTTCAAGCTCTTAATAAACTGCATTTGAGAAATATTTGCAGAGGGAAAGCCATTTCTCACAATCCCAGTGAGAATGTGGACTCAGCCCAGATATTCCCTCCTGGAAGGGTCTCTAAAGCTGGCCTTGTGGGACACCTGGCTTTGTGTCCCAGGTGGCTGCTTTGAAGCTGGCCCCTCACTTGACTTATTAAAATTGGCTACCAGCATTTCATGAAATGCATCTCATGCATTATGTTTTATTTGTGAAGTAACTTTTAGTTAAATATGCATAGGAAACCAGCCCATCCACCACATTTTCAAGCCTACGAAGTACTGAGTTTCACAGAAAACAAGTCATGGATGCAATTCCTTCAGAGGCATTCTTTACCAAAAGTTTTCAAATTAACCCATAATGTTTCTTTTTTAAATTTTTTTAAAAATCTCTCCATCTTTGCAACATATTTTAATAACAAATTGTTTATTTTTGCCTATATTTTTTATTAGGCCATCAAAATGGTCATCTGAAATGAAAATTGGAAATATTCAGGCCAGAGACTTGTGTCTGATTTGTTCACTCGTCTAACATTGGCAATTAGAACAATTTTTAGCATTTGAGAGTTTCCTCAATAAATATTGGTGTAGCTTCTCAATAGGAGTAACAGCCTTAAGTCACAGAATCTAACTGTAATTATGTAATTCTAACCCTCCCTTCTTCTTAGGACATTGTGGAAAGCTTGTGCTACTTCCTCAGTCTTTGCCCTTCTAAATCTTCTCCAACCTAATCATCTGTTTCTTTACCATCTGATGATGTGCCCCTTATCCTGCTTGTTAGGATTCATTTAGTTACTGCTTCCTTGCATCTGGCGTTTTCTGCTAGCCAGAATAACTCTGTTTTTCAACTGGCAACTACTGCAAGTTAAACCATGCATGTGTAGAGTCCTTATTAAACAACCATCCTGTGGTTTGAGCTACTGTGATTTCCACCAGCTGATGTCCACTTGGTGACGAACAGAGTGTCTGTTGTCCTCTAGGTATCCTGCGGCTAACCTTATTACATGGGCCAGGAAAAGTTACATTAATTTCTCTGAATTTCATAGTGGAGACAAAAGAGTTAACACACAGTCCTCCATGTAGCACACCTGCGTCTTCCTCATCCGTCAGCTTCCAGCACCAGTGGGTATGATTTCTCATGACTACCACATGTTAAACTTTAAAAAATTTGGTATTTGGAAAAAAAAAAAAAGGAAGAGCTAGAGAAGAAAATGGAACAGGCTGAGAAAGAAGAGATGACACACGTCTGAGCTTCATACTGAGCAGATCCAATGAGTGAGTGTTCTTGGTCAGGGAGCTTAGGGGATGAGCTGTTGGGGCCATCTGCTGTCCTCCCTTAGAGATCCTCTAGTTAGATGGGCAAGGGCGCAGCAGCCTATAAGCCACGAAGAATAAATGGGTGTCAAAAAAATCTCAGCAATGCACGCAGGCCCTTGCAAAGGAAGCAGATGGCCACCATCATCTTACCTAAAAACCATATCAATGTTGATTTGTCACCTGTTGTGGGCTGTATTGGAATAGGAATTGATCCAGTGTGCTGAGAATTCATGAAACGATGCCACATGATCTGACTCAGAAACTTAGACATCTGAAGGTTTATATCACCTGCCTCTCTCCTCACTCATGGACTTTGCTGGTTTTTCACTTCATGCAAAGAACAGATCGGGCAGCTCCTCTCACAGCAGACAGCCCAGGGAAACTGTCCTGACTGTGGCTGGACAATTTCACAGCATCCTTCGAGGCAGGGAAACTTCCTCCCTTCCCTCAGCTTCTGTACTAAACAGGCATTCACTTAGTCAACAAACGATGTGATTAAGCAGCATAATTAAGTTAACTACAATACAAATTATAGTAGAATGCCTCTTTCTACTCTTGCAAAGGCCTTGCCTCTTGGAAATATAACATCTAATAAAGAGTAAAATTCACTGACATGCTTGATAAATGTGCCTGGATAACTGTGACCTAATGTACACCTGATGTTACTTTCTTGACAGTTTTCCAAACTTGTAAACTCAAATTTCACTTACATCTTTTCTGTCTCCCCAGTAAAACCAGAATTCACAGAATGATAAATTGGAAATATAACATGTCAGGAGGGAAACTGGAAAGGGAGAAGAAAACTAACCAATTTTGGATGCCAATGCATGCCATTTATCCACTTAATCAATGGATATTTATTAAGTATAAAATAGGTTTGTTTCATGCAATTTATCTTACTTAATATAAAGTAATAACTTATCTGTTTATTAAAATGCAGTTCCAGGAAATCTTATAGTTCTATAGTAACTTCTCAATTAATCAAATTACTTGAAAGAAGAAACATTCAATTGATTAACTTTAAATTAGTGAGATTTCAAGATTCACATTAGAAGTTTTTTAAAAAGCAAATTAATAATTATATTGAATAGTCTATTTCTCCTGTGTTTTTAGGGGAAAACATGTTTAGCAAGCATAAATTTTATGTCCAGATTGGCAACCATAATGAAGATAATATGTCACAGAGGCTAAGAACTTCCTTTCATTCACCACACCTGTGTTCCGGGCATGGCTTAGGTAGTCAGTAGCTGTCTCAACAGCTTTCTAATTTTAAGCCACTCAGCTTATTTAATTAGAATCATAGTCATAACTCCACTTATGATTGCTCTGAGGATTGAATAAAAGAAGACAATAGCTGGGCATGGTGGCTCACGCCTGTAATACCAGCACTTTGGGAGGCCGAGGCGGGTGGATCATCAGGTCATGAGTTCAAGACCAGCCTGGCCAAGATGGAGAAACCCTGTCTCTACAAAAATTAGCCAGGTGCGGTGGTGGGCGCCTGTACTCCCACCTACTCAGGAGGCTGAGGCAGGAGAATTGCTTAAACCTGGAAAGCAGAGGTTGCAGTGAGCTGAGATCCTGCCACTGCACCACTCTAGCCTAGGTGACAGAGCAAGACTCTGTCTCAAAAATAAATAAATAAATAAAAACAATAAAGCATTTAGTACATGGCCTGACAATCACAGCATAGCTGGGTAAAGTGGCTCATCCCTGTAATCCCAACACTTTGGGAGGCTGGGGTGGGTGGATTACCTGAGATCGGGAGTTTGAGACCAGCCTGGCCAACATGGTGAAACCCCATCTCTACTAAAAATACAAAAATTAGCTGGCCATGGTGGCAGGTGCCTGTAGTCCCAGCTACTCCAGAGGCTGAGACAGAAGAAACGCTAGAGCCTGGGAGGCAGAGGTTGTAGTGAACTGAGATTGCCACTATATTCTAGCCTGGGTGACAGAGGGAAACTCTGTCTCACAAAAAAAAGAAAAATAAAAAATAAGAAGCATACATGCAGTACTCATTATGAGTTGAATATTGAGGGTACGGGGGAGAGAAAATAAAACTAAGTTTCTTGCCTTCATCAGGAAATTAACAAAGAAACGCAAGAAACATATGGACATATAATATCAGAAGGAGAAAACAGCTTTGAAGAAAGGCAGATAAAAGATTTGTAAAGTGAGGGAGAAGGCTTGCTGTGTAAGAGGTGGTTACAGGAGGATGTGGGTTCAGATGACTTGATGAGAGGTGTAAATGGACAGTCACATGGATATCCAGGAGAGGGTGGATGCTCCAGAGAGGGAAAACCTAATGCAAGAATCCTGAGAGAAGCACCCCTGGCATGCTCTACGAATGTAGTTAGCACCAGCTTAAGGCTAGCTTTCAGGTAATTTTATGTCAATAGAATATGAGAGTAGTATAAGACACAAAACTATATTATTGCCAATAACTTAGTAAAAATAATGAGAAAAATATATTTTCTCCCAGGTGACCTTCAGATAAAAAGTATACGGCTTCAGGAGTCTGGCAACAACAACGGAAATTTCTCCAAATTCACAGGAATTAACAAGTTAACCATGTGTATGTCTCTCTAAATTTCTGAGATAGTGGCCACCTGATCAAATAATCAGTACACAAAATAGTCTCCTGACACTGACACTGGGTCTGTCACCTGGTAGAATGACGACACTGGGTCTGTCACCTGGTCATCTTTTGGGATAAATGATATTTTTATTACTCTTTAAAAGGTCATTTCTACATGGACAGAAAACATGGTTAGAAAAGAAAAAGCTGTAAAAGTTTTTGGTAAATGATGAATTCATACATTTAGAATAATTTTTAGCTAACCTAATCTGAAATTCCAAGGTAATAATAACTTTATTCCCTGACTCTGGCTGGCTCCGATTAGCTTCCATATAATCACAGTTCCAGCTGCCAATAATACTTTATTTTTCTTAGAGAGCTTTTTGACTCAGAGAGCAACTCAAAATATTAACTCTACAGATCAAAGTGCATTAGCATTAAAGGAAGTTCTCTACATAAATCGCCCCTAAAGACTGATGGAATGAAGTACCAGCCTGAACATTTTACTTAAAAAAATAGAATGATATACTCTTGTCTTCATTTTGTTTGCTTATTTTAAAAATCTACTGCCAGTTAAAGATACTCATACAGTTTTAAACAGCTCGTAATGTTTTTCCCTGCAAAAAATCATAATGGTTGTTTTCATATTCCTAAATGAAGTAAGCGTAATTTCAAACAAAATCACTTGTATAATTACTGAGCTATGACAACCATTCATCTGTTTGGTAACAGGAAGAAAAGGTAATGTTCCCCCACTTCTCAGAGCTAATTAGCTAATGTAAGCATTGGCTAACCGCACCAGCCTCCAGATGGAAGGATCACTTCTGACTCACTGCAATTTATCAAATGCTTCCATCAGATATTCCTGCTCCAGAGAAGGCATGATAATTACTTCAGAGTTAGAGACCCTTCATGAAAAAGTAACCTTGAGAGTCACTCCTTCCTTGACTCACCTCGCTGGAAGAGCCTTATGCTCAGAACGGGCAGGATGTTCAAACCAGGGGCATTTTATTGTATTTGATAGTTGGTTGAGTTTAGAATACGTGGCAGAAATGATCATTATTAGACCTCCTGTAGAGGCTAAGAATGCATCAGGTAAAATCTAAAACTATGATGCTTTTTTTTTTTTTTTTTTTTTGAGACGGATTTTCGTTCTTGTACCCAGGCTGGAGTACAGTGGCACAATCTCAGCTCACTGCAACCTCCACCTTCTGGGTTCAAGTGATTCTCCCACCTCAGCCTCCCAAGTAGTTGGGATTACAGGCATGCACCAGCACATCCAGCTAGTTTTTGTATTTTTAGTAGAAACGGGGTTTCACTATGTTGGCCAGGCTGGTCTTGAACTCCTGACCTCAGGTGATCTGCCTGCCTTGGCCTCCCAAAGTGCTGGGATTACAGGTGTGAGCCACTGTGCACAGTCGATGCTATGTTTTTAGATACTATTTTTTATGGTGAGGGCAGAGTGACAAATGAACTTGGAAAATGGCCCTTGCTGTACGGAAACTGTCGATAGCAAAGAACTATTCCTATAGTCTCTTTTATGTAGCATTTGTCCATTTTCCTGGACATTTTAGATATCTAATGCTATCTTTTTATAGAAATAATTATAAAAGCTTCACTTTTATAACTGTTTTTCAGCTTTTCTCTAATGGATAAATCAGTTATTGGAAGCAAATTGAGATGCTACTTAAAAGAGTGAATGGTACTCGGTGCGGTGGCTCATGCTTGTAATCCCAGCACTCTGGGAGGCTGAGGCAGGTGGATCACGAGGTCAGAAGTTCAAGACCAGCCTCGCAAAGATGGTGAAGCCCCATCTCTACTAAAAATACAAAAATTAACTGTGCCCAGTGGCAGATGCCTGTAATCCCAGCTACTCAGTAGGCTGAGGCAGCAGAATTGCTTGAACCTGGGCAGCAGAGGTTGCGGAACTTAACAGGTTTTAATTGAAGAAAGAGTGTTCTACAGAGGGACGCCAGCCAGCAAATGAGGCACAACTCACTGGGCTCATTTCTCCTCTTCACAACTACAAGTGTGTTGATGGCTCTGAATAGTGATAAAGAAAACCATGACTGTAAATGTCTAGACTTGTGCTGAGCACCTGAAATGTAGCTAGTGTGACATGAGCTATGCTCTAAGTATAAAATGCACACTGGAGTTCCAAAACACAGTATGAAAAAAAGAAAATATATAAAACATCTCATTGTCACGTCTGTATTGACTGTATGTTAACATGATAATATTTGAGAGTACTGGGGTTAAATAAAATGTTATTACAATTAAATTCACCTATTTCTCTTTACCTTTTTAGTCTGGTGACTGAATATTTCAAAATCACATACATATTTTGGGAAATACAGACATAACTTTTCCCAGTTACTCAATCCAGCACTAACTTTAGGTGCTCCTGTGAAGGGATTCTGGAGGCATAATTATCATCCCTTATCAATTGACCTTAAATTAAGGAGATTATTCTATCTGGCCTTTACATAATCAGTTGGGAAGTCTTCAAAGAGGGCTTAGAATTTCCCTTACAGAGAGACTCCTGCCTGTGGACAGAAGCTTTGACCCGTCCCCAGGGAGCTAGCCTGATCCCTATCTTTGCTTCCTGACAGGCTTTTGGAATTCAGATGCAAAGACAGCCCTGCCAACCCTGTGAGCCGGTTTGCTGATCTAAGCCCACACATTTGTCTCCATCCTAGTGGATCTGCTTCTCTGCATGAATTTTTCCTCACAGAGTCAGGTGCTTGGACATGGGGTGTTGCTGAAGCAAATGTGGGCACAACTTTGGAACTGGGTAGTGGGTCAGTGCTGCAAGAGTTTTGGGGAGCATGATAGAGAAAGGCTCAGTTTCCTCCAATAGACTGCCAGGAGAGATCTATCTTGTAAAGATACTCTTGGAGGGATGCGGGAAGAGTGAGAGACGTTACTGGAAACCGAAAGCGGTGGCAGAAGCTTAGCAGAAGTGGTTCCATGATTAGGTGGGAAGCAGGGCGTTCAGTGACAAACACAGAGGGACGGCTCAGCAGATTTGCAGGCCATGTGTTGAAGAGGCCACTTGATTTCTGCTTGCTGCTTACATTAAAACATGATAGGAAAGACATGAACTGAGGGGAGAACTGTCAAAAAAAAAAAAAAAAAAGAATCTGCGCTGGGTGATTTTGAAACTTCTCAGCCTCTCCAGATGGCCAAAGAAACTGAAATTTGGAAGTGACAGCTGCACAAGCATTCTAGACGGGAAAAGCTGAGTGTGTGGCTGCACAGCCATTCCCCAAAACCTCGGAATGACTGTAAGGTCAGGATTCAAGTATTACGTCCCAGAAAGGATACTTTTTTAAGAAACTGAGGGTTTCTTATCATTCTTATTAACTGATGCAACTAGAAAGCTCAGGAGCATTGTCTCAGCAGGAGTCTCAGCAGGAGTCCAGGATGGATAAAAGATTATCTCATAAATACGTGAGGGTGTGGCCTTTGTCTAACTGAGTCAAACTAGTAAAATCCATCCACAATGAAAACACTTTCTTAGGAATTATTTCCAGCACCGTAAGTTACTATTTCAGAAAAATAAATTATGTTTATTACTTCAGATACATTTCTAGCTCTTATGAAATTTATTAGAAGTAATCAATTTAAATTGATTAAATCAATAACTAATTTAAATTGATTACTTCTAATAAATTTAATAAGAACTATTCAGTCATGATCAAGGTATGTCTAACTTAAGCAAAACAAGGGACTCATCCGTGAAAAGAGAAGATGAATAAAGCCAGGCACTCTTTGCCTGTGGAGCTGAAAGGAAGAGGCAGGGTCTTGGCGATTGCTAGTAACTTTTCCAGAAAACCAAAGCAAACACATCAAACAAGAGAGATCCTGTGGAATAGGTGTTCTCTTCCAATATATGATCAAGAGGGACATTTGAACGTGTGAGAACAGGAAACCAAAAAGAATCCTCTTCTAATTATCTCTAAGTGTGAGTAGTTGAGGGGTTGGGGAGGGTGGGAGAAAGGCCTCCACCTTCAGCCTGGATGGAGCAGCTGCTTCCTAAGAGATAAGCACCTCTGCATGTGTGATATGTTTGGGAGAGAATACTGAGAAAGTGCTTTGAGTTTAAGATGATAGTCAGGACCGAGAAAGAAAATGCCATGGATTAACACATAAAATCAAACAATAAAAAGGCAAATATTTATATTACCCTAAAATATTGATTTAAAAGTAACAAATTTAAAAGAAGGCACATTTACTATTTTCTAAAGTGAACTTTAAAAATAATGAAGTCTATTTCTGGTATATTAGAGCAAGAAAACCACTGAAGGAAGTTCTTTCCCCTAAAGGAAAAATAATCCATGTGACTCGGTCCTCACATATAATTGGGAGGTTTGTGCATCACCAGCCCTAGTGGGAACATGAATTCTAGCATGGTTCTTTGAAGTGCTTAATGATCGTATTTTAGAATTGAAAAATGCGCCATCAAAGTAGTCATAAAAAGAAAGAGACGGATATGTGCATTTCCTTGATGAAAGCTTGCTGACTCTCTGTAAAGGGTCTCCATTTAAGAGATGATGGTTTTCTGTCAGCTGGACCACACCCGCACCCTGCCCTTCCTGTCCAGACGGGTGATGCAACACTGCGTCCCCTGCATGTGACCAACCCCCAGTGGTTATAGGGACTAGGTCCAATACAGCAAATGCTGCCGAAGAGTATTCTTAGCTTAGATGAAGATAGTGACATGGTTGGCAACAGGTCAATTTCACAGGCTGCAATGACACTGTGCTTCTCACACCTTCTTATAACTAAAGTGCTTAAAAGTCCATTCACATGAAAAAGACTGTAAAGAAAGTTATTCTTACATATGAAGCTTTCCTTTTCAGTCAAATCACAGCTTTTCCTTCCAAAACTACCAGTTTACAGAAATCTTTTTAAGACCAAAAGTCAAAAGCGAAATCACCAAGCCTAGCTTTTCTTTAATTTTATTATTATTGTTCATTTTAAAACAACCATAATCATTTTCTTCCGTTTCCTATATGATTTCTGTAATTGCGGTAGGAATTTGTATATACTTCATAAGAGTAACAAATAAATAATTTAAACTTTGCAGACTTCATACATCTTATTTGAAAATGATGACAATAATGAATATTTTACTCTGCTAACTATGTTAGAGATTAAAGATCATTTATTAATATGATGATGATTTGGAATCAGGCTAATAATTTCATTTATCACTCATATAATCGACACCTAAAGAATTCAATCTACTGCAATGGGAAAATGAACATTTTTAGGTGTGCGGGGTGCACAGAAACACTTCCAGCAGGTCCGATCGTGTAACAAATATTCACACACATCCACACTGTGCGTATGTATGTGTATAGATAGATACCAAGTTATACTGAGCATGTGTGGCTTTGCTCACATCCGTCCTGAAATGTAAAACACAAAAATATTCTTGGAAATATTTGCCTCTTAACAGAATCTGTTATTACCCACCTCACTATGAAAACATACATTACTACCAAGTTCTGCTTGGCCTGTAGACAGTGCTTCATGGTTAAATTGTGTATTCAGAAAAAAAAAAAAGCCAAGCCTAAAATCCAGGCTTTGCCCATCACAGGTGCCTTACCTCGGCAGATGGGTCGGTGATCACTCCAAGCAGCCAGTGTCTCTGTGACTCTCTGACAGGTGATGCTTTTTGATCCCTGAAGCACATAATTGTCCTCACAAGAAAACTGTACATTTGCACCAACCCTAAGCAATTAAAGAAACAAAACAAAACAGAAAACCCAAATTATTCACAGAAGACTTCTTAAAGAAATCAACAAAATGGTTGCTATGATGTTGTCAGATAAAGCAGCATAAGACATTAAGCAACCGATTAGATATTATTTATACAGGCAACCCTAGGATATAGCAAAGGTCATAAAATCAAAAGACTTGGGTTCAGATTCCTGTTCTGCCACCTTCACAGCTAAACAAACATATGAACTTTAACTTGTCACCACTAAGATTGAAAAAAATAGCAAACGTGACCTTACTGAATGTTGTGGCTTTAATAAGAAAATAACTGTGAAGAAATTTTGTATCCTGAAAACAAGATGAAGCTGGATGTAATTCCTCTGGAATAAATATTTTACAAAAACAAGTGAAAAAGTCTAGGTTAAGAAAATGTCTCAGTAAAGAATGTATTTTACTATCACACACATTAATTATATTTAAAAGAAAGCCAGAGATAGTATATTTCAGAAATTCTATAGGAAAAGAATGCTTTTTTTTTTCTTTTTTTTGTTCTGAGTTGGCATCTCTCTCTATCTGGTGCACCAATCTCAGCTCACTGCAACCTCTGCCTCCCAGGTTCCAGCCATTCTCCTGCCTCAGCCTCCTGAGTAGCTGGGATTACAGGCACGTACCACCACACCTGGCTAATTTTTGTATTTTATGGGGTTTCACCATATTGGCCAGACTAGTCTCGAATTCCTGAACCCAAGTGATTCACCTGCCTCAGCCTCCCAAAGTGCTGGGATTATAGGCATGAGCCACTATACCTGGCTGTGTTTTAGAAGCAAGCAATCCACCCAGCCTGGAGTTACAGGAAAAACTGTCCTGGCTCCAGAGCTGCATCTGCAAACATGGAGTTTTATGGTTGTAAACATCAACAAAACACTGTCACAAAACACCAAATGGACAGGTGCATTCAAAAGTGTAAGAGGCAGAGATCAGGTTTGAACACCACCCAATTACTTCTTCTGACACTGACTTCAGTGTAGTCTTATTTAACTATCTGACAAGCCCATTGTTACAAGAGGAAATTCTACTTGAGTTTTTAGTTTGACAAACCATGGGTTGATGTTGAGGCAACAGAAGTGGAATAAGTAGTCTTTCAAGGAAAAGCACAGTTGCAGTGTGAATGGATGAAGTTAATGCTAAAGACGAGATAGGGGAAACGTAAGTAGATGTTTTTCTTTCCTGCCTAGTGAAAACAAATACTTATCTATAATATCAGAGTGGACATCATTCAATTAACATTGCACCAGCAGCCCCCACCCCGCCAACCCCACCCCCTGGGCATCTATGCAACACTCTCTGGGCATTGCCATAGATGTCTTCAACAGCCATCAGATCAGAGTTGAACCAATGGGGAAAACTGTAGGTTAATCAAAATTGAACACCTTTCTTTTCTAAAGGGATGTCTCATCTTAATAAAATTTAATATGCAAAAGCTTATTTTAGAAAATAATGAACAGAATGCAAAGGATGCAGACTTTTCTAGATTTATCTATTTAGCAAGTGCGTTTTTTCATCAAGAATCTAGGACAACTAGAGTTCTATGGAACTAATTTTGAGAAACCCTACAACGTAAGAACATAATATGTGCTAATTTTAAATGTGAAAAATATTAAAACCAAAACCCAGTCATGATTCCCATTTTAATTGCTAGCCATAACAGTTATTTAAGATATCTGTAATTGGTAAACACATTCTGCCATAATGTTCGCTCACTGATCTGTGTTAAAACCTCACCAAAAAATTTTGTTTTTAAAACAACTGTTATATCTTTCCGTTTTCTATTCCAAGTATCCAACTACAGTTCTTTCTACTTAGCTAAATTTTAACATCCATTGTTTTCATTATTCTTTCGATATACTGCCATTGAGCATCTACCATGTGTCACACTCTAAGTACTGAAGCGGCAGAAGTGAATAGCACAAAGCCCCAGTTTCATGGAGATAACATAATAGTTAAGAAAGAAAAAAATAGTGAAACCAAACATAAAGAAAACAAAAAAAGTATCATAAAGAAAATAAATAAAATGACATGAGAGTCCTAGGTTAGGAAGAGTTGGAATTTGAGTGTGGCCACTTTTTAAATGGTCCCCTTCACCTGAGGCACTAATATTTACTGAAATATTTTTTGGAGGGAGGGTTCAAACAGAAACGGAGGGATGTGGGGCCATTGCTTTAACTTAGCAGCCACGATATTTCAACTACTGCAGCACATCACTCATTAGTGATGGAGGGCTCTCTGCTCCTATCAAACCTCTATCTTTTCACACCATTTTTCCTACATCTAACTAATATTCCTTTAGGTATCAATAGTGAATTATATTCTGTTTTGAGAAAACAATCAATAAGCCTAAATTCCCAAAGCACAGGCAACACAGGCAAAACTAGACGAATGAGATGACATCAAGCTAAAAATCTTACGTATAGTAAAGAAAACAACCAATAGAGTGAAGAAACACCCTACATAATGTGAGAAAATACTCAGAACAAAACATCTGGTAAATAGTTAATATCAAAAAATATAAAGAACCCAAACAAGAAAATCACAAGAAAACAAATCGCTTGTATAAAATATGGGCAAAGGACCTAAATAAACACTTCTTTTAAAAAGACGGAAAGGGCTGGGTGGGCATGGTGGCTCACGCCTGTAATCTCAGCACTTTGGGAGGCCAAGGTCGGCGGATCACGAGGTCAGGAGTTTGAGACCAGCCTGGCCAACATAGTGAAACCCCGTCTCTACTAAAATACAAAAAATTAGCTGGGCATGCTGGCTGGTACCTGTAATCCCAGCTACTTGGGAAGCTGAGGCAGGAGAATCACTTGAACCCTGGAGGCAGAGGTTGCAGTGAGCCGAGATCACACCACTGTACTCCAGCCCAGGCAACAGTGTGAGACTCTGTCTCAAAAAAAAAAATAATAATAATAGACATAAAAATGGCCAACAGGTTTATGGAAAGGTGCTCAGTGTCACTAATCATCACGGAAATACAAATTAAAACCATAGTGACTTATCAACTCACACCTGTTAAGATGGGACTTATCAAAAGGACAAAAGATAACAAGTGTTGGTAAAGATGTGGAGAAAGGGAACCCTTGTACACTGTTGTTAGAAATATAAAAAATATAAATTTACACACTCATTATGGAAAATACTATACGGTTTCCTCAAACAATTAAAAATAGTACTACATCATCTATAATTTCACTTCTGATTATATATCTGAAGGAAACGAAATCAGTACATCAAAGAGATGTCTGCACTACCACAGCACTGCAGTGTTACTCACAATAGCCAAGCCACAGAATCAATGCAGGTGTCCAACACTGGACCAAGAAATAGATAAAGAAAATGTGGGGTGTGTGTGTGTGTGTGTGTGTGTGTGTGTGTGTGTACACACAATGGAATAATTTTTTAAACCCTTTTTAAAGAAGAGGAAATGTTGCCATTAGATACAACACAGTTAATCCTCGGGACATTATGCTAAATGAAATAAGCCAGGCACGGAAAGACAAATACTGCATGATCTCGTTTATACGTGAAATCTAGAAAAATCGAACTCACGGTAGCAGAGTGTGAGTACCAGGGGCTGGAGGAAGGAGAGGAAACAAATACTACAAAATTTCACATAGGAGAAATAAGTTCAGGAGATTGATTGTACAGCATGGTGACTGTAGTTAATAACAGCATATTGTATACTTGAAAATTGCCTGGAGAGATTTTGAAAGTTGTCACCATGACAAATGACAAATATGTGAAGTAATTTGTATGTTAATTAGCTTGATTTAGTCATTTTACAATGCATTCATCTTTCAGACTGTCATGTACACCATGAATATCAAGTTTTTGTCCATTTTAGAAAAGAAACTATCACCACTCTGACAAATTGATTTCATTTCTGGCAATATAATATATGTTTACCATCCAAAATATAAGAAATTTCTGGCCAGTGATATTCTTTGGAAGACATGAAAGTGTCCAACAATAGGACTGTGCTTGACTAAATTAATTTGGATATATTTGAAAGAATGCAACGTTGCTATATAAAAGGCAAATAGAAAACATATGCATCAATTAAAAAAAAAAGAAAATGAAATATGTAGCAATATAGAAAAACAGGAAAAGAAAGAATGATACAAAATTGTACGTACTGAAAATAACATTGATCTTCCTATCTACATTTACATTTAAATATCAGGAAGATAGGCATAGCTCATTTTTGAGTGGTAGTATCATCACAAGAAAACTTCTGTTTATATATTCAAATGATTATATTTTTCCAGATTCTATTGATAGTTTAAAAATTAAAGAAAACATTTTAAGCTGCTTCTCACTCATCAAGTTAGTCATGCACACTCTCCAGGACCCGAACACAGCTCTTACTCTTCTCCGATTTCCACCAGAGGAGAGTTTTGAAAGCCTACTCCGGTGGAGAGCGGAGGACGGCTCCTGAGCATCTGCAGTCATCATCTGGTATCACACTCTACTCCAGCAATCTCTGTGCACATTCATATCCAGTACAACGAGAGTACCGTATAGAACTCATTGCTTAATTACAACCATAAAACCTTTTCACGAATGATCAGAAATAGCCATCGATAGAATATGGAAGCTTCTCTAATTTCAAGGCATTAAAATTATTAACAGGAGCACGCTTTTCATTTGATTGCAGCTGGCAAAGGGAGCCAATGTGGGTAAACGCCTTTCAGCAGCACAGCCGAGGAGGACTCTCCACATGAGAATGAATCAAGTTGAGACTGAAACTAAACAGGACCCCAATTCTAATTTATTAATTCAATCTTTCGCTCTTGTTTTATCTAACACATGAATCAGTTCGATTTAAAAGCCACGTGTGCTTTCAAATTCAAATATATAATAAACTAAGTTTGCACTGATTTGTGATTACTATGTTTGAAGTACCATATAGCAGATGTAACATTAGATCATCTAATTTGGCTTTCTGGAAAGTAGTCTCAGAGGAAAACTCCAGAAAAAAATAATACTAGCAGTACCTTTCTATTGGCAAGTAACTTTAGTGCATTATATTAGATTAATTACATTAATTATGTTGCCCAGTTTAGACATGTGTTAGCAGTTGGTAACTGTAAGAAACACTGCAGTACTGATTTTGTGTAAGATCAAGATACATGATACACCGACAATAAATGCCACATGGCAAAATGTAACTCAAACAGGTAAAGCAGCAAAATTTTGACTTTTAAATTAAATACAATAGGGAAACATACATTTTCCACTTCTTCAATGCTTAGCACTTCTGAAATTGCTTAATGTTTGATTTCTAAAGGCATTTTATTTATCACCATATAAGTAACTTTACCTCAGTATAAAGACTCTAAGTGCGTAAACTATTTCCAAACATACTTTAGTTGCAACACAAACAATTTCTAAATATGGTTGTTCCAGAGCATGGCAATGTGTGGACTTATTCAACATTGATATTGTAACTATTTAAAAAAAATAATTTGAAGTGACTTGAAGATTAAACTAATGTCCGAAATAGGACATGGGATGACTTAGCTGTGAGACTTAACTGTCCACTATTTACCAGAGATTACACTAATCTACTGACTGGTTAGCTAAGGGTCTCCTACCTCTCTTCTCAATCCACACTGGTCAGCATCTACTGAAATCTGCTGAAGCAACTGATAGATGATAGATAGATAGATAGATAGATAGATAGATAGATAGATAGACAGATAGATAGTAGATAGACTAGATGATAGATACACAGATAGATGGATAGGTAGGTGATAGACAAAGAGATGGATGGACAGATAAATGGAAAGATAGATGGATAGATAATGGATGGATAGATGATAGGTCTATAGATATATTAGATAGGTGATATATAGATGAATAGATAGATGATGGATGAATAGATGGATTAGATAGGTAGACAGATGCACAGATAGATGGTTAAGTAGATAGATTGACAGATAGATGGATAGAAAGATAAATAGATGGATAGGTAGATGGATGAGTAGATGGATAGATACATAAACAGCTATAGAAAAATAGATATGTGCTTTTCTGTAATTAAAAAAAAAATCCAGTTCAAATAGCACACTTCAATATTCATAAAATCAAAAGGAATATATATATATATATTATTAGGTACTGAAGGTGGGCATTTAAACATTTTACATCTTCAATAAAAAGAAAAAAAAATTAGGTAAAATGTTTTTCAGTTTCAAACAGCAGAAAACACAGATATTTGAGGAAATCTTTTCTTCAGTGTGAAGTTCAAGCTGGGATCTGCCATATTTGTCCTTGTAAAATGGAGCTAGATGGCACAGGGGGCAGCGTCTGCCGCCACACTTTATCAAAGGTTTAGAAATGTTGCTTAGCAGAAAGTATTTTCTTACGAGGAACAAGGGCTGTGACCAGGAGGAAGGGTGAATGCTGAAGGGTGTATATGCCTGTTTATGTGTGTGTGCATCTGTGTGTGTATGAGAGAGAGTATGCACAACTTTGATTTTTCTCCCCCTGTATTTTACATAAACTCTGAGGACCTTTGTCCTGGCAAAGCACAAGTTAAAATTACAGGCTTCCAAATTCACAGTGGGATCCAGGTGGACATCATAAAATATGAGTAATGGAGATGTGATGGTGTGTTTTCCCCCTTCCTGCTTCTCCCCTACAAGAAATAAAAACAAAGCCCCAGTCTGGAATGGCTGAGTTGCTGAAACAGCAAAGGTGGTGGCTTGCCTCTCCCCACAGGCACTCCATCCCAAGGAGAAATCAGAACTCTTGGCCAGTCCCTGGATATGGGCAGGGTTGGCTGGAAGCCCTGGCTCGGGGCTCCTCCCCAGGGAGGAGGAATGGAGCCAGGTCCTGCTGAAAGTTCTGCCAGAACTTGCCACTGGTGCTGTGGTGATGAGTGTGACAGTAGTGTGGAGGCTGTGGAGGCCCAGTGCCCTGTTTCCCCACCATACCTGGGGCCAGGAGCCAAGCCGGGTGAGGGGACAGAACAAGACAGAACTCCCCGTGCTGTGTCTGTGTGTCCAGGGGTGATGCAGGACTCTAGCTCCCAGCTGCGGCCTCATGGAGAAGCCCCTGTGTCTTATGGTGCAGGCTTCACAGAGTCTGGAGAAGGTGGGAGGAGCCCCTGATAGAGAAGGACAAGCCCCTGCCCTGCGACCACCACCCCTGCCAGGTTCACCTGCCTCTAGGGCAGAGGCCTAGGGAAGGTTATGACTGGGACTGGGTGGAGGACAGATGCTTGCTCTCACCAAGGCCAAAGGATGGGCCCTTAACATCCTTGAGACAGAGTGAAGGGACATCCAGAGTTGACTTGAAATCTGCTCGACTGGGAAACCAGTAATTTTTACTCTTTTCACAATAAATAAAGTTTTCTGACTCAGACAACATGAGAATCTCACATAAGAAATTACCAATCACAGTACAAATTACATTTTACCTACCAGAATTCATAGACTTATTAATTCAAGTTCATACACTCATTTTAACTTACTTTGCAAATAATACTGCGATTCTTATCGTATATGGGTCATTCTCCCATCTTTGCCATCTCTTTCTCCCTGTCTCTCTCTCTCTCTTTCCCTATTTTTCTCTTTCCCTGACTTCCTTCATCTTACTTTATTTTCTCATTTAAAAAATTGCTTTTTCCTAATACACAGAATCAGTTATACAGGGACTTTCTGGAGCAAGGTCCTAAAGTTTCCTGGAAACTCTATTAGAAAGACGATGGTATTTTTCTAACTTTAGAACAACAGAGTGACATTTGACGCCATAAAAGGAATGAGAGAGGAAACACCAAGCAGAACGCCTCTAATATTCTTCAACATCTTGAGAAAATTTAGCTGCAAATCAGTCCTACACACAGATGTCCCCAGGTCCTCACAGAGTGCCAGACACATCACAGACACTCAACAAACAGAAGTTGAATGAATGAGTAAAGCAAAGCCGCTTTCCTGTGGCTAGATAGGTCAAGCTGTAGTAAAATGAAGCAGAGAAACAAGGTAGCAACCCACTCCAACTCCTCTCTCTTTGCTCTTCTAGCTGGACCTCCGCTATGGGGTTTGACAATCATTTACGAGCATCCCCAAATGCACCAGACTGGAGGAGAACCCTTAGCCATATTAATGAGCTGCTAGTGTAAGAGATACTTCATCCAACAGCTCTTGGTCAATGTATTAAGTAAATCTAAATTGCTATGGGAATATTAATTTAAAAAAAGAACTGATTTTGCCTTTACTAAAAAGGTAAGAGAAACTTATTGCTTCAAACTGAAATTTGGGTTGGTCCTTGAAATATCCATAGAATGCATTTTTTTTTCCAAAATGAGTACGTGTGTTCTAGATTAAAAACCCACCACATGGCGCACGCCTGTAATCCCAGCTATTTGGGAAGCTAAGGCAGGAGAATCGCTTGAACTGGGAGGCGGAGGTTGTAATGAACCGAGATCATGCCATTGCACTCCAGCTTGAGCAACAAGAACGAAGCTCCGTCTCAAAAAAAAAAAAAAAAAAAGAAAGAAAAAGAAAAAAACACCGCAGCAAAACACTGTTGGTAACAAAGCTGTGGTTTGTTCAGAGAATTGCATATAACTTGGTTTATCCAGAACAGAGTTTTCCAAAGGTTATTTCAGACACCATGGAGGCTGTCTCCTGCCTTCCTGCTTTGAAGTTCTCCGCTCTATCCTTCCCCTATAGACACACTGACTTAGGTTTATGCCCTCTCTCTCCACTTCACCTCTCTTCTCTCACTTTTGAGGCATCTATCTTAGTTCCTTCATTGCTCCATCTCAGGTTTAGGCTGAGGATATTAACATAAAGCCCAGCAGTATGAAACAGTGGGAGGCTTGGGAGAAGAGGCCACATGGGAAGGCACCAATCCCCAAGGGAACGCGCTGTGTTTCATTCACCTTGAAATCTCTCACAGCCTCCAGCACTGTGCAAGGAGCTTCTGATAGCCTTGCAATAAATACTTGTGGAACTAATGAGAGCACGAACCAGGAGACAGAAGCAGGGATTCAGAAGATCTCCTAGATATAGAAGAAGCCTCTCAATTCGAGGGCTTCAGGAGCAAAAACACAACCCAGCCTCCGGGTGGAATATCTCAGCATTCACGCGACATGTGCACACTTGGGAGCATTTGCCTCTATTTTAAAACAAGTGCTTTAGGTATCTTCACCGATTCTCCAATAAGGGAGTTTTTACACCACTCAGGTGTGAACTTAAGACACTTCACCCGACAGTCTCTGCTGAGAGATGCCCCTTAAGGACACGACCCTAATAAACGTGACCGGGAAGGTTGTGAAGACCATTTGCAAGGAAGCCAGCCACATGCTACAGAGACATTGTCTGATCGCACGACTTGCTCAGCATTCCAGAAAATGCCATCATCCAAGAGATGAATGTGCGTCTGCTGTGGATACTGAAATGCCTTTTATTACCCTTTTGCTTTTCACACATAATGTGTCATTTCTGTGTCATTTTTTCTTTTTATAGCGACAATTTTTAGAATCATCTCTTCAAGCCTTAAGGCAATTTAGCACCACTAAAAATGCAAAAGGATCTCTCTAGCCTAAGGAAAGAAAGGAAGCTAATATTTTATGTGATTTTTAGATACCATGTGTTAGCAATAGCCCAACAAAGATCCCTTAATGACAATCAAAATATAGGATGCTTCTAGGGTATAAGCAACAGGAATACTTTTGCAAGGGGCTTGGAGTGACTGGCTATTTCCAACTGTGACCAGCTCTCAGAAGCATGGCACTGACAATGAGGTGTGAATTTTTGTGTGAGGGAATTTAATTTAAATTTTCCAGGGATGCTATAAGTTCACGGAAACCTGCCACTCACCAAAGAACAGGACTTTGTCACGTGAAGTAAAAAATAAATCCTCATGTCCACCCACCTATCCATACAAAGGCAGAAGCTATATGCACATTGTGTGAACCCCGAAGAGGGTTTGGATGCAGCCAGGACTGAGGGGAATTACGGCTTGCTAAGGAGCTTAGCCTGCAAGCCCCTCTCCCACCTTCTTCCCGCCTCCATGAGATCCAAGGTGGAAGCCCCTTTGTCTCCTTCCTGACAATTATCAGGGCTCTGAGATCGGCAGTGTCAGTGCCTGTTTTCCACATGGGCTCAGGAAGCCAGAGGAGACTTCAAACTCTAGACCAAAAGGTGTTTTGCAGATGGTACTCTTTGCTCTGTAGCTGGAATGAGGAAATAGTGAGGAGTGTTGGAGGCAGAGAGATGGGAGGAGAAGCCAGCACCACCGTCTAGCTCACAACTCCATCATGCACGTGCTGGACACAATAGCCAAAAACACGAGGTTGTTTATGTTATGAACTTGCCCAGGCAGCGGCCGGAGCTGACCAGGTAAAGCATGCAGCAAATTGACACAAATGACTGACCACTCAGGTCAGGGCAGGCATCTGGGGCCTCCAAGATAAGTCAGCAATGGAGGTGCCTCATTCCCAAATCAGAGATGAGAACGAGAGATTCAGTCAGCCCTCTGCTCAGCATCATAGGATGCTGGATTCAAATGGGCTTTTTTGTTGTTGTTGTTGTTGCCACTTTCTTTTTTTTTCTTTTATTGTACTTTAAGCTCTCGGGTACATGTGCAGATCTTGCAGGCGTGTTGCGTAGGTACACACATGCCATGGTGGTTTGCTGTTTCCATCCCCAGTGACTTACATCAGTCATTTCTCCCAGTAAATCTGTGGTTGATCCGTAAACAATCCTAAATACACAGAGACTATTCAGCAGATATTTCCTCCTGGGCTATATCTACACTGTGCAAAACTTCGCAATATTTTGTTTTATCCTTCACATCTGGTTGCTTGTAATTGACCAGCAACCACAGTATCCAGGCTTCATGAGCACCACCCAAAGCAGGAGCCAGGAGAGTGGGCAGGAGAAGAAACACTGCTATCATTCAGTGCACACACAAAAACACTCATGCACACACCGCACACACACATATGTGCACACAGTCTACACAGACACACATGCAGATATGCATACAGTTCATCGTGTGAGATCCAGAAGCACGCTGAGAGGACACTATAAAAAGCGTGAATACCCTTGCTCCCTGCAGAAGTTAGCACAACACAAGCGCTCAGCAAGCAGGGCTTCGTTTCCAAGTGCCCCTCTCAGCAGTGCACCTTCTTCCTGCCATGCTTGGTGCAATGCCTCACTCTGTTTCTGTGGCCATAAATCCAAATCCCAGGTGCTACTGCCACCCAGAACCAGGAGCTCTACAAGATAATTGGCTGAGAAAACAGGGCCACCTCACCAAAATGCTGGCTGCACTGAGCCTACTGAGGCTCTGGCTTCTGCAGCAGACACGTGGGAACCCCAAAATGAGGGGTAAGCAATGCCCTAGATGTCATTTTTTGAGAATAGGACACAGGGGCTGAGAGGACCTCATGGTAAACATTGGGGCCCAGGGGTCCATCCAGGCTGTCTAGAGGCACCGGTGAGACAGAGCAACTCCCTGGGCTGATTCTGAAGCTGGGCACAGCTTCCCAGCCCATTTGGCATCTCTGTCGGGTTCCCAATTCTCTCACTCTCACTTCACTGGAATTAAACTGCCCCTAAAGCCTTTGTCTTAGGCTGATTTCTAGGGAATCCTAAATAAGTAGGGAACTATGATCATATAATCAACTTTCGGTGCAAGCCCCGAGACATAGAGAAGTTATTATTATTTTTTTAAATCTTTTTTATGGTACTTTAGGTTCTGGGGAGAAGTGATTTTTACCAGGTCACCAGGCTATTCAGTAATTGTAAATAAAATGTGGCTGAGACAAAACACTAGCCCCATGTTTTTCTTACCATGTCTTAAGGTACCGAGGCCAAGAACTGTCATTTCTCTATCATACTTCTTACAACTCTAAACACACTTCTTACAGTTTCTTTGCCTCTCTCTTCTCTTTGTCATTTGCCCTACTTCGACCCCCAAAAATACTGTCTTCTTCTTCATATAGTTTTTTTTTTCTCTACCTTATATTAATATTAGGTCATTCCTAGAAATAAAATCATATATTTCCTAACACATTTAACAAAGTAGGACCAAGCCAATCTGAGAAAAGGAATCCTTTGGATATCAGGAAAGAAAGTGTCTTGGGCAATTGATGCTAAAATTATACTGTACTCTGTAGATGCATGAAATCCAGCTGTAAACGTCCCCAGAACAACAGACCTGCCCGGCTTCCTCTCATCTGCTTTTCTGTATGTCGTGATGCATTTGATGGCTGGTGTATTTGCTTTAACTTCTTGTCATTTAGACCCAGCCCTTAATGCTCACATCAGTCTCTAGGAGAACGAGGCAGGGAAAGATTTTCCCTCAGGATTTTTACACGCGCTCTTCTTCCTTCTGGGACTGACCGCCCCATGTGCTCCAGTGGCAAGATCCTTTCCTTCCCATCCTCCAGGCTCTGGCTGGGACGTCTCCCCTGAGCCTCCCTCAGTGCTCTGTCTACAACACAGGAAGCCTTTTCTGTTGTTCCTTCTTTTACTTGTCCTTAGGTCCCAAGAGCTCAGTGTGATTCCTGAGGGCTTGCTCATTTTGTTAAGAAAACTAAAGAAATAATCAGTAGATGAAGGGTTGCCTTGGATGCTAAACCTTCCTAGAAATGGCTCGAAGTAGTGATTTGTAATTTTTCTCCCCCTCCTTTTTAGAACAGCAGATACAAAGCAAAGAAAAGCTGACATTGGGCTGGGCATGGTGGCTCATACATTTAATCCCAGCACTTTGGGAGGCTGAGGTGGGCAGATCACAAGGTCAGGAGTTCGAGACCAGCCTGACCAATATGGTGAAACCCTGTCTGTACTAAAATTAAAAAAATAAAATAAAATAGCAGGGTGTCATGGTGGACACCTGTAATCCCAGGTATTCAGGAGGCTGAGGCAGGAGAATTGCTTGAAACTGGGAGGCGGAGGCTGCAATGAGCTATCACACCATAGCACTCCAGCCTGGGCAACAGAGCAAGACTCCATCTCAAAAAAGGAAGGAGGGAAGGAAGGAAGAAAGGAAGGAAGGAGCGAGGGAGGGAGGGAGAGAGGGGAAAGAAAGAGAGAAAGAAAGAGAGAAAGAAAGAAAGGAAGAAAGAAAGAGAGGGAGGAAGGAGAAAGGAAAGGAAAGGAAAAGAAAAGAAAAGTTGACATTGGATTGTAATTGCTTACTACTTTGTGTGTATGTGTGATGGGGGGCATGGATATACTTAATGTTCCTAAATGATAAGCAGTCAAGCAAATGAATATATCCATTTCCTCACATGGAAAAGAGGAACATTCACTATCTTTGTGTGTTTGTGTGCTGAGAACACCTGAGATCTACCCTCTTAGCAAATTCCCAGTATGCAATACAGCATTATTAACCCCAATGCAGCATTATTAACCAAAACACAGCATTATTAACCATAACACAGCATTAATAATTACAATATAGCATTAGTAACCACAACACAGCATTATTAACCACAATATAGCATTAGTAACCACAACACAGCATTATTAACCCCCATGCAGCATTATTAATTAACCCCAGTCCTCACGCCATACATCAGATCCCTAGGTTTATTCATCCTATGTAACTGCAGCTTTACACCTTTCACCGTATCTCCATTTTCCTTTGAGCATCTGCTGCACGCCCAGATTGACCAACGCCAGCCTCCACATTGTGCTCCTCTTTTATTTCACCAGGTGGTCCTCCCCGCGTGGCGCAGGCAACTCCCACTTCTTTTCTCCTGTCTTTCATCAAAATCTGCTGGCAGCAACAGACCTGATGAACTCTTCCCTAGACTTGAAGGTACAACGGAGTGAGATGATTGACCACCTTCCCCTTCCAGAGATAGCTGTATTTCAGCACAGCTGGAGGTCTCAAAGCAAGAGTGTTGGTCTCTACAGTTTGTTCATGGCAAGCTCCTGGCAGCATCGTTGTGAAGGCAGGGAAGATGGACCACCATCAGGGGTACTTCCTCTGCTTATCACTAAGAGTAGGGTTGGTTCTGAATACTTGCTGAACACTTAACAATAGTCTAACATGTAAAGAGATCGAGAAATCAATTTAATACACACACACACACACACACACACACACACACACACACACATAACTGCAGGTGGCATCAGCAAGCTGCAAACTGACAAATCATTGCTTCCCAAATCTTCCCAGGTACCTGCCTGTCTTTCTCTTTTTTTCCTTCTCCTCCCCACTAGCATAAATAGGAAGCTTAGGTAAAATTTCTCATAAAATTTAGAATCTGGTGCCAAAGGGCATTTAATGCTGTTGAAGGGTGGAGTCGGTGGATTTATTTCCTTTAAATCCTAGTTAAACTGAAAAGCCTTCTAACTACCTACTCTTTCTATTTCCCCTAGAATATGACCACAGAAACTTAAGTCTCTAAACCAGCAGTTCTTAGTAAGGGTCAAGGGTATCAGAATCATCCAGAGTTGATTGGAAAAGGGATCCCTTCAATTGTCTACCACCCAAAGGCTATGAAAGTTATCCAGTGGATAAGGTGCTCTCATTTACTCACCCAGCTTGCCCCTGTATTCTCTATGATGGCAAGCAAGTATTATTGCCGATGGCAGTGGAAAACCACTGGTGAGCTGAGAGGACAAGAGATAAGACCACTTCTCTGGTCTAAAGCAAAAGTCTGCAGGGGCAGTGATTTTACTGAGGGATTCACAGCACTCGCCTCTATCCCGACTCTATCAGAGGACTCGATCATAAATAGTAGTCATTGTTCTTCTATGAATGCTTTGCAACATTTGTATGCATGTTTTGTGATATTTCAAAAACAATATTTTATTAATTAAATAAATTATTTCAATACAGTAAAAAGAATGGTTTTGCTATCTGATTGAAAATGTGGATAGAGAAGAAGGAATTGATTACAATGTCAAGAAATGTAAACGACTATTCCAAGGGGGTTTCTGTACTGATCTCTATGTGCACAAATGAGCTATGATTGGACAGTCTTCATGTATTTCCCATGATCTCATGGAAGTAAGCTTGATACCAGGTCATATATGCTAGAAGGCTCCAAACTCCTGTATATCACTGCTTGATATAGGTTTGCCTCTGGTTTCTGAGTTCCATGAGCACTGCCTCGTAGTGTCTGTGGGATTCCTGTTCATGGGAACTGCTCATTGGCCTTGCACCTTTATTATTTTTTACCAGAACATTATTTGATGGAGGCCAAGGTTTGGTAGCATTTTTACAATGGGGAAACAAATAAGCTGCCCTTATTCTTCCAGCTTCTGCAGACATATAGGAGCTGTGGAAGACAGCAGATACTGAAAGTGTTTCCATACACCTTGTCAGACGATGTTTGTGATATCAAACAGTTGTTTTCAAAGGCAAGCCCATCTGTGTTTAATCACTTATCTATAATCTTGTATCATGGATGACATAAACCAGGTAGGCCAATGGTTACCAACCTCACTTGTACATCAGAATCACAGGAGGCACTTATAAAAGTCCTAATGCGAAGTTACCTATGCCAGTCACCGTAATCTACTTCAGAATAAGATTCTGCAAAAATTTCATGGCCCTGTTCAGGGGCGTCAACAATCTTTAAGGTTAAAGGAAGCCTGTGACATCATTGGTGATATGCAAAAGAGTTACCAACTATAGGAATAATATTAAACCAGTGTACATTCAATAACCAACCAGTGCATTTACTTGGGGGCCATTCTCTCTGCTCCCTAATTTTTCCAATTCCTTTAAAAACTCTGCAGAATCTCAGGTGATTCATTTTTTCCCCTACATCTTCACCATACATGTGTTAAAAGAAAGAAGAGAGTTAGTATTCATGTATCTGCCATAGAGAGAGAGTAATCTAGGATATTCTCTTTATAGAGATCTCGTTGACAGGGACAGGAAGTACCATGGTGGTTGTCAGGAGATGTGGGTAGAGGAGAATGGGAACTTATAGCTTTATAGGTATGGAGTTTCAGTTTTGCAAGATGAAAAGAATACTGGAGATGTACAGTGGTGATGGCTGTACAACCATGTGGATGTGTTAATGCCCTTGAACTGTACACTTAAAATGGCCAGGATGCTACATTTTATGTTATGTGCATTTTACCACAATTAAACATTTTCTTTAAAAATCCTCAAGCCTTAAACATAAGACCTAACACCATAAAGATCCTAGAAGAAAACCTAGGCAAAACCATTCAGGACATAGCATAGGCAAGGACTTCATGAGTAAAACACCAAAAGCATTGGCAACAAAAGCCAAAATAAGACAAATGGGATCTAACTAAACTCCAGAGCTTCTGCACAGCAAAAGAAACAATCCTAGAGTGAACCGGCAACCAACAGAATGGGAAAAAAATTTTTGCAATCTACCCATCTGACAAAGGGCTAATATCCAGAATCTACAAAGAACGAAAGCAGATTTACAAGAAAAAAACAAACAAATGCATTCAAAAGTGGGTGAAGGATATGAACAGATATTTTTCAAAAGAAGATATACATGAGGCCAACAAACATATGAAAAAATGCTCATCATCACTGGTCATTAGAGAAATGCAAATCAAAACCAGATTGAGATACCATCTTTTTTTTTTTTTTGAAAGAAAGAAAAAGAGAGGAAAGAAAGTGAGAATGAAAGACAGAAAAAAAAGAATGTAAGAGAGAAAGAAAGAGGAAGAGAAAGAGGGAGAGAGAACGGGATTCTGGTTCTACTGCCCAGGCTAGAATGCAGTCTAAAAATGGGTATTAAAAATCTCTTTTATGCCAATAATTGTGCTTAACAATAGAGACAGGAAGGAATAAGGGATGAAAATAACAAACAAGCAGCCAACCAATATTTTATTTAAACCTGTGAAATGCTATGCAATTGCTGAGGAGTGATTTACTTCCAATCATGTGGTCACTTTTAAAATAGGTGTAATGTGATACTGAGAAAAATGTATATTTTATGGATTTGGGGTGGAGAGTTCTGTAAATATTTGTTAAATTTACTTGTTCCAGGTCTGAGTTCAAGTCCTGGATATCCTTGTTAATTTTCTATCTCGTTGATCTAACATTTACAGTATAATGTTGAAGTCTTCCACTATTATTGTGTGGGAGTCTAAGTCTCTTTGTAAGTCATTAAGAACCTGCCTTATGTATCTGGGTGTTTCTGTATTGGGTGTGTATATATTTAGGATTGTTAGCTCTTCTTGTTGCATTGATCCTTTCACCACCATGCAATGTCTCTCTTTGTTTCTTATGGTCTTTGTTGCTTTTTTTTTTTTCTCTCCATTTTGTTGGTATGTCTTCCTCCATCTCTCTGTTTTGAGTCTTTGTGTATCCTTGCATGTGAGATGGGTCTAGATACAGCATACTGATGGATTTTAGCTTTTTAACCAATTTGCCTGTCTGTGTCTTT
>CAUYLG010006307.1:0-14135 GCA_963573385.1 Cacajao melanocephalus | reverse complement strand
TAGCACCTTTGGAAATTACCAATTGTCTACCTGTCATCTGTATTAATAATCGTATGTGATTTATTGATTTGTTCTTCTCTTAAGAAAATGTATATAAACAGAACCTTGTGCACAATAAAGTTGCTGCTTAGGCACAGCCTACTCAGCCCTCCAGACCCTGTCTGTCTATCTTCTTTATTTCCCTCGCACTTCTCCTTCCAGGTTGGGACCCTCTTGCAGGCCAAGAGTCTCCGGCAGACGTGCCGACCCCGCCAACAAAATGCCACAGACAGTGTCTTAAATAACAGAAATTTATTCTCTCACAGTTCTGGAGCCTAAAAATCTCAAATGAAGGGGCTGTGCCAGGTGGTTAGTTGCTCTTGAAGCCTCTTTCCTTGACTTGATGGTCACCTTCCAGCTGCGCCCTCATGTGGTTCTGTTCTCTGTGCATGCATATCCCTGGTTTCTCTTCCTCTACTTATAAAGACTTTAGTTGTATTGGATTAGGGCCCACTCTAATGACTTTGTTTAACCTTAATTACCTCTTTAAAGGCCCTAACTCCAAACACAGTAATGAGTTAAGGTATCAACATATGTATTGGAGTTTGGTGGGGCGGAGGGAAACAATTTAATTTATAACAAGACTAAAATAGTTTCACATGTGAAGCATCTGGCTTGGCGAGATAAGCATTCACATGTGCTACATACATGTATGATGAAGGTAGCCAGGGTTATCCTTACATGAGTGAGAATGATGGAAGCTTGGAACATGAGGAAATGACATTGTGGTGAGAAATGTAAGGCAACCCATGACCCCCCAAATGCCAGAAGGATCCTGAGTTGTTAATAGAATGTTTCTTTGATTATAATAATGATAATGACAAAAAATTACTAACGTTTCATGAGAACTTACTATATACCAGGCAGGGATAGAAGTTTATACATGCATTTTGAAAACTTAATTTTCACTACTGGAAGTGTCAGATATTGTTGTTATTATTCTCATTTCACAGGTAAGGTAACTGAGGCTCAGAGTGCAAAGCTCACTTAAGGGGTAACGGGCAAGGATGGGCAGCATTCCAGCCAAGGTAGCCTGACTTCACAGATTATACTCTTAATCATGCCATAAATCAGTCATGCTTTATGGCTTTCTGGCCGAAGGAGGAATAGCAATTGAATCCACCTTCAAATCTATTCACCTCTACCTTCCTGAAGTCAGCCTGAGAACGGACTCTGACTGCTCTGTGACGGGTGGTGGGCTTGACGGTGGCCACAGGATGTCTGCTGTGATGAGGAAAGCTGGGTGAAGGTAAAGACTGCCCAAGATAACTACACAGTCACCAGCCTAGAGGTCATCTGTAGTGAGGTAACCAGGTAAGAAGAGAAAGCAGAGCGGGCACCCCCTTCTTCCTGTAGCATTCCTTCTGTGATGAGCTCAAGACCTTTCCATGCTTTCCTGCTTCTGCTCTTTCTAAAAATTTCAGCCTACCTTGGAAAAAAATATACCCTTGGAAAACAGCAATATGGTGACCTGAATATCATAAAACTCATGTTACTAGTTAAGATGAGTCTCTCTCTCTTTTTTTTTTCTCTCTCTCTCTCTACACACACAGTGTGTATGTGTGCTTAATTCATGATGATATATGTATATGTCCCCAGTTAAAAAGAATATTATGTATACTTTCCCCAAACTTTCCAAAACTAAACTTTATCTATATTTTAAGTTGTGGAGAATGTGGACTAAGGTAATGTTTGATAACTTAAAAAAATCTTTTATTAAAAAAATTAAAATCAGATTAAATTGTATCTCTTGAATGTTTTAATTAGGGAACAATCACTGATTGCTCCCAAATGAGTTCATCATTTTTTCTTTCCTATTTTTTTTTGTTTTTCTTTTCTTTTTTTTTTTTTTAATCACAGGCCAGTTTGTTCACCAAGTTTGATGGAGAGTTTTGGAGAAGGCTCCCAAACTGTTTTTAATGGCGTTCCACAAAGCTGTATGACCTTATTAACAATAAGAACTCCAAACAAGGAAAAAAAAATCAACAAATCCAACAGTCAGAGACCGCTTTCCACTTTCCCGCAGCCACCCGCATTACAGAGGATGAAATAAAATTTGAACCTGTTTTAAATTATTGTTTTTGAAGTTTTTTTGGCTGACCAGAGAAGGCTACTTTTATGAGGCTCTTAGAAGAACAAAGATGTGTTCAGCATCTGCAGTATAGAGATAAGAAAACAGCCTCCCTTTTTGCAGCGGTATCTTGAACTGAAGTATTCTTAGCAGCCTTGGGGTTGGTTGCCCCCACTGGAGAAAAAAAAAAGGAAAAAGGAAAGAAGATAGAAAAATTTGTGCAGATGGATGGAACAATGTAGCATTGATTCGCCCCCCCTTGTTTCTAAGCAAAATTAATTCCTCAAATATACGAAAGGTAGGAGCAGACACCCAAACCATATTGGTGTTCTTGGTCAGAGTTACAAGTCTTAAAATCCTCTAGTAAAGTAGATCTGCTATATGTTAATTGTGAGCATTAGCAGAGCTGAAGACCGACACGTTAACGGAGGACGAGCAGGCAAAACAAATGTGTAAAGAAGGCTAGAAAAATGAAAATGTTCACATTCCTTTCAGTCAAATTTTCTCCGACTTTTAGTAGACATTAAAAAAAATTTGTACTCCAAGAAGATAAGGTAAATCTAGTGATAAACAGAATCCTACAATTAAATTCAGTAAAGGGAGACAATATATTGGAGTACTGTATTGGCTGTTTCTATGTAACAATGCATTTCCAAACATAGAGAGTAAAAATGACCATTAATTTGGCTTATGACCCTTTGGTTCAATGATTTGGGTTGCTCTCAGTTGGGCAGCTCTGCATTAGGCCTATCTCACTCTCAGGTTGATGGTTGCCAGTTGATGGTTGGCTAGTAAAGACTGATGACTTCACATGAGATGGCTTGTCTCTGGTCCACATGCCCTCCTCAGCTTTAGTAGGCAAGCCTATTGTTCAAATGGAGATTGAATAAATTTCCGAGTTACTTTGTCTGGAAGTGTGCAAGAGCTCTTGAGGCTACATTCAGACCTGTTTTATCACTTCTGCCACATTTCATTGACCAAACTAAATCAAAAGACCAGACCAGCATAGAGAAAAAGGATGCATAAATAGGTCTAACCTTTTGATGAGAAGTGCTACAGTCACATTGCACAATGGAATGGGCATAGGAAGAGGAAAATTGTGGACACCGTGTGTGTTAGTTTTTCATTCTGCTGATAAAGACATACCCAAGCCTGAGTAATGAATAAAGGAAAAGAGCCTTAAAGGACTCACAGTTCCACATGGCTGAAGAGGCCTCACAATCATGGAAGAAGGTGAAAGGCACATCTTACGTGGTGACAGGCAAAGAGCGACTGTGAGCCAAGTAAAAGGGATTTTCCTTATAAAACCATCAAGTCTCATGAGACTTATTCACTACCATGAGAACAGTAACGGGGAACCACCCCCATGATTCAATTATCTCCCACTGGGTCTGTCCCACAACACGTGGGATTTATGGGATCTACAATTCAAGATGAGGTTTGCGTGGGGACATAAACAAACCACATCACTGTGCAAACAACCACAGAAGACACTGGAGAGTAAATGTCATAGTTTTAGGGACCTCTGCTCATGTAATTCTCAAGTGGAAATTCAGATCCCAAAAGATTATAACTTTCACTTGTCCAAAAAATCTCAAAATATGACTTTAATATGAAATTTCTATAATTAAAACAAGTTGGCTTACCGTTTTGTCATGCAACATAATTTGGGCAAAGAAAACATGTCCACAGGTGGGAAGTAGCATGCAGACCATGTGTTTGCGGACTCTTACAGGAGTGAAAGACAAAGGCTGAATTTGAGTTTTGATGCCACTGAGCTGTGTGGACTGAAGGAAAACTCCTTTCCTTACCTATCAAAAACAGATGCAAATATTGTCCATACAGTTTTGTTGTGAAGATTAAATAGCATGATGAAGTTGAAATTGCATTATAAACTATTAAAAGTATATGTAAGTTATTTTTGCCATTGTTCTTTTAATAATGTCTCTGAGGTAGTTTGTAGTTGAAAAAATATCTCTAATTTTGATTTCTTTAGACCAAGAGTTAGCAAACTTTTTCTATACAGAGAAAAATAGTAAATATTTTAGGCTTGTGGGACCGTAGTTTCTATCACAGCTGCTAAGCCTTATAACATAAAAGCAGCCATAGATAATATATAAACAAAGGAGAGTAGCTGTGTTCTAAACAATTTCATTCATAAAATCAGGATTGGATTAGTACTATAGAACAAGATTTTCTTTTCCCTGGTTTAGGTTAATAATCCTCATGAACAAAGACAATGCCATTCTTTACATTAACCTTTCTTGACTCAACAGACTTGGTTAAGGCCCTTGTTATACATTTGCCTTGTCTACTCTAGTTTCCTTCCTTACATTTTTCATTATTGTAGTTCACAAATAATTTGTGTAATGTTTGTTTTAATTCTCTTTACCCAATGAGACACCGAGTATTTTGAGATGAAGAACTATGTCTTCCTTTTCAACATAAGTAAGCAAATTATGCAAGTTTAGAGGATGATAACTAATACGGGAATGTAAGGAGGATGGGAAATGTCAGGATAGATGCAGGTAAAAAATTATATTGGCTTCTCCCTATAGTTCTGTCTTATTCCTAAAGCTATGTCTCCCAGTGAGGCATAATTGTCCTCATTGTACAAATGAGACAGCGGAAATTCAAAGATATACAGTTGGAAATGGGGAAGCTGAGTTTCAAACTCAAGTCTATCTGATTCCAGAGCCCATACTGCCGCTAAGGAATCTTTCTGCCTCTCTTGGATACCAAATAAGAGATACTGGTGGCGGTCCTGTTCATCTCTCTACCACCAATATTTTGGCTTTAAGTGAGTCTATGTTCTTAATATTTATGCTTGAAAGACATGCTATAAAAATGTAAGATGACTTAGAATATACTAAGATGGGATTATGGTGGGTTAAAAAATCATAATTAAAAGTGTTGTTTAGTAAGGTTTCTGTGAGCAGGAAAGGTTGGGATAGAAGTGAAGTTGGGGTGATCACTGAACCATCAGGCTCTGCTATAATCCTCCACATGTTCAATATTTTTATCTCCTCTGTGAGAAGAGACATAGACATCTACTCAGGCTTCTAAAGGTACAAAGTGGAGGTACTTGTTACTGTGTTGGATGACATAGCCAACATGTGAAAGATAATTTTCACACACTATAACAGCAAACTGAAACAGGCTGGATGAAACTAAAAATAAATAGTAAACTCCGCCTATAGGTAAAAATTAAATCTCACAAGAAACAGTTAGGTGAAATTTAGCTTGACACATACTTTTAGAAAACAACTTGGAGATTTTCATCAACTACAAAGTGAGTAAGAACTGGTAGGATGACACTGCTTCTGATATGCTCCTGCACCATGGGGCTTGCCTGGTTCATCCAGATGGGAGCAGACAGGCATGCTTCCCTTGCCATTGATGGGAGACTGCATCTGAAGTGAAGTCACATATTTTATGAGAGAGGGACAAATTAGAGCTGCAATGCCATATTTTATGAAGAACAGCTGGGTAAACAAACTTAGGATGTTTGATTTCTAAATGCATAACTGTACATCTTTTTCTAACTTTAGAGTCATTTTTTACATGGAAAAGAGAGGATATGTGTTTTTTATGAACCCAGAGAACCAAATTGAGACCATAAAGATAGAAGTGGCTAGACAACTGATTTTAGCCTAAAAGAGCATTTGAAAATTCAGAGCTATCCATAAATGAAATTAGTGGCAGAGTTAGTTACATACATTGAAGATTTACTTTCTCCCAGACCTTGCATGCTTTATAGGCATTTGTTATTATCATTACTCTTTGTAGATGAGAAAAACTATGATAGTGAAGCAACTATTTTATGCAAGAACCCACAACTGTGTAGAGGCAAAATGTGAATTCAGGGAAATCTGATTCTAAATAAAGACCTCCGAAAATCCTCTCCCCTATAAAGGAAATGAGAACACTAGCAAAAAAAGTCAAAATAAACTTTTCAGAACTCTGGACGTTAGAGACTTGAAGCAGTTAAAAAAACATACGTTTAGACAAAAGCTAAATATCAGTAAGCATAATGTGTTTTGTGGCATTTGAACTTGCCCTGTTTCTAACTCCTCCTACCTTGAAACATGGCAGACTTTAAAACCAAAAGCCAATAATTGCAATAAAACCCAGCAGCCTGGAAGCCACTAGACAGGGAAGAATATGTTTGGGGTTCTTTCAAAGCCCATTTTCAAGAAAATAGACATTATTTGACTTGTTCAGTGGTTCCCTGGATGATAATGCCATATGGGTGGGAAGTCTCATAAGTGCCGGAGCAGGAGATTGGAGCCTCGGCCAGTTCCTGTTTAATAAATAGAATATAGAAAGAAGACTATAGTTGGGAATAAGTAGCATGAGTGATTAGTTATTAATCTTATTGAACTTTAAGCCTTGATTAAAGCCTTCTTGGACTTTATGTATGATTATCTAAGAATGTTGGGTTGTTGTGGTCAGGGACTGATAGGGGACACTATGGAATGTGGCCACCAGGCAAGAGCATTAATACCTGTTAAACATCGACTGGTGGCGATAGGCAGGGACAACCTGCTGAATGCCGAAACCAAGCCCTCTATCACACCTGCATAAGGGTTGCCAGAGAGCATCTAAAATCTCTGCAGTAGCATCAGTGCTTGGGGAAGCACCTGCTACTCAGCAGACCTTGGAAGGGAACATCCCTGTCCTTGGGCGAGTCAGAGAACACTCCATTTCCCCACTCTCTTGTGGAAGGACTGGTATCAGTCAGCCCAACCTGCAGCTACCTGAGGGTTTAATTGTCTCTGTGGTGCTGTGCTGTATTGGTTACAATCTGTGTCTGCTTTCACTCCCTACTTCTGCACCTGGTTCCTCTTTTGTAGATAGCAAGAAGTAGCATAATTCTTGAAGCCTTTGTTCTTACTGGATGGGCGTAACATAAAGTGCTGATGCATCTCGCTGTCCCCTGCTTTGGCTACTTGAAAGCCCTGAGCCCCTTGTTCCTTAGACACATAATCACCCTACTGCACCCTGTTTTGTAGCTAATAAAAGAGTGTCCTGGCACTCGGGGCCACTACCGGTCTCCGTGTACTGGTGGTAGTGGTCCCCTAGGCACAACTGTTTTTCTCTTGATTTCTTCATATCCTGTGTTTATTTCTACATTCTCTCATCTCCACATCCACAGAGAATACCCTCTAGACCCAGCAGGGTTGGACCCTACAACGCCATCTTTATTCGACCAGACCTGGAGCTTGGCCAATGTGAAGAGTCTTTTTTCCAGGGACATATGTCAAAAACAATCACAGGTAATTATTTAATATCACAGCTTCCTGAGGTGGTAAGTAGTAGTTGTGGAAATAAACTGAGCAAAAACATTTAAAAGGAGAAGCTGGGGGGTGAGATGCCCAGAAATGGCTTTGAAAAGCTCCAGGATGTTTATGGAAAACTAGAAGGCCACATGCATTTATAGGCTGTGCACAGATACAGGGTCACGCACATGCTTAGGAAAGACCACAGAAGGCCCTAAGCTCTCATCTTTGGCTAATTTTGAGGCTTCGTCTAAACAGGAACTGAAGATGATGAGAGCTGTAAAATACACAACGAGCATTGAAGTGGTACCCTAACAAGCACACGGATTCCTTTGGAAAAGACTGGGAGACTTACAGTTTTCAGGAATTCAAGAAAATCTCTGTCCAATCACTAGCCACATATGGCAAAAGTATAAACTATAGAATTCGTTCAAAGAAGTTACCAAAACAACAATAACAACAACAAAACTTAGAGAAAAGAGAATGTGATTGCTAGCGCTGTCACATTATAGTATTAAAAATGTCCAAATCTCAACACAGTATCATAAAACATATGTGGAAACAAGAAAATATGGACGATACACAGAGGAGAAAAGCAGTCAATAGAAACTGTCTCTAAAGAAGCCCAGACATTAGACAATACAAAAATATTTTACAACAGTTATTTTAAATATGTCCAAAGATCTAAAAGAACTGATAGACAAGGAGCAAAAGGAAACCAGAAGAAAGATGTTACAGCAATATAGTGTATCCATAGATAGAAATTATAAGAGGAAACAGATAGAAATTTTGGAGTTGAAAAGTGACAAAACTCATTACAGAAATTCACCAGCAGATTTGAGCAGCAGCTAGAAGGCAAAAGCAAAGATAACTCCATTGAAATTATCCAGTCTAGAGCGGAAAAAACGATAAGAGAAACAAAAATGAATAAAGCCGTCGAAATCTATGAGACATCACTAAGGCTACCAAAATATGCTTAATAGGAGTTCTTGAAGGAGAAAAGAGAGAGAACATAATACACGTAACAGTCAAACATTTACTAAATTTGATTAAAAAAACATTAATTGGCACACCTAGGAAGCTAAACATACTCCAAGTAACATAAAATTAAAGAGAACCACATCCACTCACACCATAAGTTGATTATCCATAGCCAAAGGCAGAGAGAGAATTGTGCATAATAAATATATTAAATGTTTGTCAATCAAAACAAATACACAATTTTAAAAATGCATGTAAAGAGACACCGCTTCATATTAGGATCCTATACTTAAAAAACAGACAGTACCAAGTGTTGAAGGTGATGTGAAGAAACTGAAACTCTCATACAGTGCTGATGGGAATATAAAATGGAGGAGCCACTTGAAAAACAGTTTGGCAGGTCTTAGAAAATTTAAACATAGAGCTAGCATATAACCAAACAACCTATTCCTAGAAATATTCTCAATATACATAAAAGTATGTATGTACACAAAAACTTGTATATGAATGCTCTAGAAGCATTATTTATAATAATTAAAAAGTGCAAACAACCCAAATGTCCATCAACAAAAGAATGTACAAGCAAAATGTGATATAGTCATACAATGAGACATTCAGTTATAGAAAGAAATAAAATATAGGCTACAACAGGGTGAAGCTTTAAAATATTATGCCAAGTGACAGAAGTTAGACACAGAAGTTCATATACTGCAATGGTTCTATTTATATTAAATGTCCAGAATAGTCAAATCCATAGAGACAGAAAGTAGTTTAGTGGTTGCCAAGGGCTGTGAGGAGGAGGGAATGAGGAGTGGTTACTAATTGGTACAGGGTTTCTTTTGCAATAATAAAAATATTCTGTAAGTAGATAATGCTAGTGGTTGTACAACACTGTGAATATCCTGAAAAATCACTGAATTACATACTTTAAAACGTTGAATTTTATGTCATGTAAATTATATCAACAACATCAAAAATCCCCACTGAGGAGCATTCTATAATTTACACGACCAGTAATCATCAAAACCGTCATGGTCACCAAAACCACAAAAAATCTGATAAACTATTACAACAATGATGAGTCTAAGGAGAACTGACTGCTAAATGTTAACCACTAACCTGGATGGTATCCCAGACCTTAAGAAAGGATATAAAACTCAATAAAGGAAAAACTGAGGAAATGTAAACTATGGACTTTGTTAACAATTATGTATCGATATTAGTTCATTAATCCGGCCCAATGTACTATAATTATCAAAATATTAATAAAAGGGTTACTGAGTGTGGAGTATATGGGGACCCTTTGATCTGTCTTAAAAATTGTTTTATAAATCTAAAATTGTTAACTAAGTAAAAAAGAAACAATTGAAGCATAGCAGTTGGTTAAAACATTGTTTAGGCAGAAAGACATTGTCGAGTGAAGAATGATCCAGAGAGTTTTGAATCCCTGATACTAGATATTTTTCAAATTTACCAGTACTTACCTGCCTGGGAAAAGAACTTAGGGAGGGAATATAATGTGGTAGAAAGAATATAAGTCTAAAGGATAAAAGATGTACATTTGAATCTCAGCTGTTACTAAAGTGAGGAAGTTTTTTGTTTGCTTGCTTGTTTTCATTCATCCTCTATGAACCTCTGTTTTCTGACTTACACTGTGGAAGTAATGATACATGATTTAAAGCATTGTGCAAAAGATGACATGAAAAGCTACGGGCAAAGTTTTGGCCTTAAGACTTAGATTACAGTAAGTGCATGACAATGTTTCCTTTTTAACTGACTAAAAACAGTTTATTTAAAATTATTAATTTAGAAAGTACACTCAGGGTTTTTCCCGCAGGTTTCTTACGATGTATTTAAGGTTACAGATTTTGGACACATCTGTCAAAAGGTAAAATGAAGTCTGGTGTGATCCAATATGTTTGATTTAAAAATGTGTAAGCCAAGCTATTGGCAGAAATCAGCCGGGGCTGGACATGAAATTCTGAATGGCTCATTGTCTTACTGGATCACTAACATGCCAAATTCTAAATAAAAGTTGGAATTTTTTTTTTAACTTCGATTTTTAGTTTTCATTCCAGCAGTGCAGATGTCTGTAGCCATCTTCATTATTTCTATCAGCTGTTGGCTTATGGCATTACATTCACCTCTATTTCTTGTTCCAAGTCATGCTTATTTCATGTCTGTACATTCCACCAAAGATGGACGGTAAGCCTGTTTCCCATACGGGGAATGGTCTTTGCTAATTTATCCACCCTGATCTTAACATCTGCTTCCCTCTTTATGTATTGAGAGAATTGCACTTAATGGACATGCTGGTCAGTCTTTTCAGATGCATTTCAGACTGGATGGAAGCTTCCCTCATTTCTCCTGGTCTGTTTCCAGACTTGCTCAGAGTGCACTGCCTGCACCCTACATCTCTTAATTACCTGTGCCCCCACTGGCATTTATTACTATTCTTGTAAATCCTCATTACCTGCTCGTCATTTAGGCCTGCACATTTGCGTGCAAAAGAATCCAAGAGGACGCCTCACCATTGTGTGGCTGTAATTATCCGGGAAGCACAATAACGACTTTGGACCCTGCTGTTTTTGTGCAGTAATTAACAGGGGGCAAGCTTTTACTGCAACATTTTCCCCAACAGTTACTGGAGAAAACACTGACATCTGGGTAAATAGATTCAACATTGAAAAATGGCTCTGAAGGGACCTCCTCATATGACCCTGTCATTAGCCTGAGTTTGCCAAGTTTCAATGCACTACATACATTTAGTACAGGAATTAAGGTTATGCCTTTTAGAGTCATTCAATGTGTATTCAGATTCTGGCTCTCCCTCTCTCTGGCACATGATGAGATCTTTCTAAGGATTAGCTTCCATTATTATGATATTGCTGAAGGCAACATGGTATAGCTTTTGCTTCCAGCTTCTTAACATGCCATTCAAATCCCTTCGTTGTCTGATGCTAGCTGTGCTTCAGCTACCTCTACTGTGACTTTATCTCTAGATATTCTGGACCAGTTACCATTCCCAAATGTGCCTTGCACAGAAATAAATTCCAACAACTATTATTATATTTTAATTACTCCTTTTTATTGCTAGGAACACCCCATTCATTCTTTTTTCCAGTATCCTAGGCTTCTATGCATCCTTTAATTTGAAAACACCCTTTTTTAGATTTCTTTAACTTAATCTGCACCCCCAATCTTTATTGTCTTGCTCAGCCTTAGATGACAATTTGGCAACTGACTCTGTCCTTTCCCCTGATGCTCAAGACCAGACATACTCTGATTCCCTCACCATAGTCCAAGACTTAAATGAAATGCCATGCTATGGACAATGGGATCTAGCTTCACAGCGGCTTTCAGAGACGGCAGGAGGTTCTGGGGAGTTACTTACCTGTGAGCATACTTTGACTGAAAGAAGAAAGAATGTGAGAAGAACCTGGAAGGTAAACATGTCTTTCTTCCTCTTCATTAGACTATGCCAAACATGACCTTCTTCCAAAAGGAGGCACATTGTGTGGCCAGGAGGGCTGTCTGAGGAATGGTGAGCTGGGTCGCTCTGAGACTTGTCATAGAACAATGGCAAGCATGGCAATTAATACATTTTACTTTGCTTTTCCTCCTTGCTTGCGTCATTTTATGTTTGCCTTGCTGTTGCTGCAGTGGGGCTGTACTTCCCAACAAAGCAGTAGCATTTAATGTTTTGCCTCCATATTAGTCCATTTTCATGCTGCTAATAAAGGCATACCCGAGGAAGAGAAGAGAGTTTACACAGGGAAACTCCCCTTTATAAAACCATCAGATTTCATGAGACTTATTCACTATCGTGAGAAAAATCCACCTCTGTGGTTCAGTTACCTCCCACTGGGCCCCTTCCACAATACGTGAGAACTGTGTTAGCTACAATCAAGATGAGCTCTGGGTGAAGACACAGACAAACCATATCAGCCTCCAATTCTATTTTCTAGAGAAACCAAGCTATGACACTTCCAGACTCATCTTAAATGTCCTCTTGTGTGTGGTGCTCTCAGTAAATACACATTCCCCATCTTGCTTTCCATGTCTGCGGTAGTAATTCAGTGACATCAATGAACAATCAACTGGTTATATTGAAATTCAAGAGTATCTCATAGTAAGAACATTGTGTGATGAGAAAAAAATTGATTTTTATCACCAAACCTAGTGAACAAAACTGCTTCCAATTTAGATCTTGAATTTATTAGACTCCCATTGTTCTAACAAATAAGTGAAAAAGAAGGAAGGGCTAGACATTCTGAAGAAGGAGCCAGAGTTTCTTAGTTCTTTTTCTGGGCCTTTCAATTATTGAGTAAAAGCCTACTACAGTCAGGCCATGCACTAAGTAAGGAAGACATAGCTACTACAGTGTGACCTCAAGATCTCAGTCTAGTGTGAAAATTGAAGACAGGAATAGGCTCTCACACTGCACAGTGGCAAGTGCTTTTGTGTAGATATATTCTTAGAGAAATGATAGTATTTAAGAGGGGCCACCTACTTCACATAGGTGGAAAAAAGTGTCATGCAACAGTTCTCATAGAAAGTTAAATCTAAGCTAAGACCTGAAAGAAGAGTCTAAGCTACTCAGCTGATTGGAAAAGATATGAGTAGGAAGAAACAATTCTAGCCAAGAGAATGGCATAGGCAAAAGCATATAGTAAAAAGGAAAATATGAAAATAAAGAGCTGTCAATAATTTCACATTGATGGGGTATGTATTCTGAGATGGGGAGGACTGGTGAGAGAAGAGACTGAATAAATAATAATACTTTTTTTTTTTACCCTTAGAATAAGTAATTAAGACTCTATTGTGTTTAATGTGCCTTCCAGGTTTTATAAACCATGACTTTATGCACAGGAAATGGTGAAGAAAGCTGTGACCCCCAAGTGCCTAATGACCTTCAGCTGTTTAAGGTAGAAAGAATAGGTCTGATACTGTACCTAAGAGGAAACATCACGCCCTCCTTTATAGATGCAAATGGAAGCTTTTAATCTTGAACAAAAGGGACTGCACAGTGACAGTTCTTGAAGGAAATGCAAACTTTTGTTATTATTTTAATCTAAAAGTCCAGTATGATGAGGCTACTATCTGGCCCATAGAGTTCCATACAACTACTCAAGAGCTTCCACATATGAGTAATTGTGTTTTAATTTCTGGGGAGAACCCGAGAACTGTCCCTTCAGATATTATTGTCCAAAAGGATAGGTCCAGGAAAACAGAGTTCTTCAGACTGCTTCAGAGCCATCAGAGTCAGGGTACATATTGAGATCCTTTGGGTATCATAATTGGGGCCCACCATAGCGGGAGTTGAAAGTTTCCATGGGAAAGGGAAGGGAATCAATGTTGCTTTTCTTTCTTATGAAGCACATTTACTTCTCTCTCTTGCCCCATATGTCAGCTATGGTAACAGAACCCATGAAAGTGCCCTATTAGAAAGGGTAGGGCTTGGGCAGAACCAGGAAAAGGAAAGCATGAAAGGGGAGGCTTTTCAGAAATAAGAGCATAAGAAGCCTCTGGGGATGGTAGTAAATGTTCCAGCTTAGCTCACTAGAGTAGAAGAACTGATGGGCCATTGAAAACCTTATTGATTAGAAATAACAACTTTTTTTTTTTTTGAAAGAAAGAAAAAGAGAGGAAAGAAAGTGAGAGTGAAAGAAAGAAAGAAAAAGAATGTATGAGAGAAAGAAAGAGGAAGAAAAAGAGGGAGAGAGAACAGGATTCTTGTTCTATTGCCCAGGCTAGAATGC